>VWZW01005609.1:155213-389944 GCA_013397115.1 Edolisoma coerulescens
AGGTCGGGGAGCCGGGCGGCGAGGAGGCTCCGTGCCGCCGGCCCCGCGGTCCGGCAGCATGAACATCCTGCTGGAGTTCTTCGTGGTGACTTTCCGAGTGCTGTGGGCGTTCGTGCTGGCCGCGGCCAAGTGGCTGGTGCGGCCCAAAGAGAAAAGTGTGGCGGGGCAGGTGTGCCTAATCACCGGGGCGGGCAGCGGCCTGGGCCGCCTCTTCGCCCTGGAGTTCGCCCGGCGCCGGGCGCTGCTGGTGCTGTGGGACATCAACACGCAGAGCAACGAGGAGACGGCGGGCATGGTGCAGCACATCTACCGGGAGATGGCCGAGGAGGCGGCCGCCGCCGCCCCCGGAGGTAAGCGGCGGGCTCCCCGCGCTGTCCCCGCCGCCCTCGCCGCTCACCTGCCCGGCCCCGAGCCGGGTCTGCGCGCCCGGCGGGTCCGGCCCAGGGCAGCGCTCACCTGCGGCGGGCCCTGAGAGCGGCTCTGGGCTGGAGCCCGCTGGGCGCAGGGCTATCAGACGCCCCGACGGTGCCTTTGCCAGCCAGAGCCGGCCCTGTGCCCGCAGCGGTGAGCGGAGCCTCGGACTCCAGCAGTGGCCTTAAAACCTGCAGCTTTTCTTAAAACACTTAGCGGCTATAGTAAATAGCTGACGCCTGGTGTACTGCAGTGACACCAAAGTAAATAGAAGTTTTGGTGGTTTGAAATTGTATTTGCTGTTTCTGCTTGACTACTTGTTTGAATGTCAAAATATGAGCAAGAACTTTATTGCCCCCCACCCCTTCTCTTCTCTTATCTGTGTTCTTTAGTAGCCGGAGATGGAGAGAAAGATGTGCTGCCCCATTGCAACTTGCAGGTTTACACGTACACCTGTGATGTGGGCAAAAGAGAGAATGTCTACTTGACAGCTGAGAGGGTCCGCAAGGAGGTTGGCGAGGTGTCTGTCCTGGTTAACAATGCTGGTGTGGTCTCCGGGCACCATCTTCTGGAGTGTCCTGATGAGCTTATTGAGAGGACCATGATGGTTAACTGTCATGCACACTTCTGGGTAACTATAAACTCCTTTCTGCTGCCCTTTTTGGCAATTAATTTTGGGAAATGACTTACTGTTACTGAACTCCTGTCTCCTTGAGTTTTGCACTTGCTCCTTTTCACTTGTAAGATCACTGCTTTGGGGGTTTCTTATTTTGAACTGACTGTTCTGTGTAACAGGAATGCTGGTATTAAGACTGTTAGCAAATAGTTTTAAATCAACTGTATCCTCCTAGAATCCAGTGTTCTAAGTCTTGTGGCCGTTTCTGTAGCTCTGGATATTAAATCCTTTACAAGCAATAATCTCTGAATCTGCTTAAAGGTTGTTACTGTTAATGAATGGCTTCTCAGACTTCCTCACATACCCTTCTGCCAGCACATTAGCAGCTTTAAGATGCTGTTTTAATGATGGTTACAATAGCAAACTCGCACATTTCTGGAAAAAATCTTTAAAACCCTTGCTGAAAATGTTGTTTGAATTGCCTTGGAGGCAAATTGTTCCTTTTGAAGGCTGGGAGGAAAGGTGAAAAAGATTTCTCAAGAAATCAAGCCAAGAACACTTTTTCAGGAATCCTGTGTATTTGTCCTCATAGCTTTCTCTGGGGGCTGCCTGTAGAAGTAAGAAAATCCTAACTATGGTTTCTGGGATGGTATTGTGTCCACAACTAGCAGATGCTAGTTAAGGAGAACAAGTATGTGATCTTACTCTTTTTGTCCATCTAAACCTTGTTTTCCCGTGTGGTTTATTTTTAAACCCATGGTGGTGTGGAGTTACATAAATTGGACTGTTGAAGGAGGGCATGATGCACACTTGGGTTAGCATTAGCTGTCAGACTGAGACCATTGTTAGTATTAAAACTGTTCTTTGATTCCTCAAATAAGGTTATGAAATACACTTGCATAACAATGAAAGGATTAAGCAATCTGAAATATACTTCAATTTAAACCTTCTTTGACTGATCTTACCTTTTCATAATAAAATTTTGTAAAATGCCTCATCTTCAAAACTTAGAAGGCCCTCCCAAGCCAAACTTTTTTAACATGGAAATGAAATGCTGTTTCATAACCCTAAAGGAGCCCCTTCGAATCTGCACTGTGAAACACTTCATGGCAGAGCAGTCTCTTTCCAATGTATTGTAAAGCTTGCAGAGAGTGCTTAAACTTCAGTGCATGGGAGATAGTATGTTTGGAAATTCTTTTAAACTTTGAAAGTATATATTTTAAGGCAATCTGAGAGGTTCTGAGAATGCTCATGTGACTTCTTATAATTAAGAGTTCTGTGTGTTCCCCTTAATAAAAGTTAAATTGGTGCTCAATCCAATAGAGATGTGTAGTAGATTTAATGACTGTTATTGATGTGGCTTAAATGTTGAATTGACAGTTTCCAAGAACTCTAAATTATGACATCACCATGAGTTAAAATATGGGAGGATCCTAAATTCTCCAGCTGTTCTTCCTTCAGGCCTAAGTCATACACTTATTTATAACAGTTTCAGGGACGTTTTTAAAGCACCCTGTGTGTTCTTTTACAGTAATAGAAAACTAAACTTAGAGTCTAGCATTGCTATGATTTGGTTTCCATAACAGTTCCATTCATCTCTAAATGTTAGTGTGAAGTGACTTTAAAACTAAAAGAAAAAAAAAAATTACTCCAAGAAGGTATGGCTATGTCTGGACTGCGGAACTTGAGATCTTGGCTTAAGTTTTAAAGGAGTAGTCAACACCCTTTAGATTTAATTGAGGATCTGTTCATATGTAAACTTCCTGTAGATTCTGTGTCCTGCTTTGCTTTTATTTTTTGCTGTTGGCAAAGCTCTTTTCCTTGTATTCCCCTTCATGATCCCAGAAAAGGTTGGCTTGACCAAGAGTGGGTGGACTTCTGTTGAAAGTAATACTACTTAATTCATAAGATATCATCTGAATCAGCTGATTTGAAGCCAACTTTTTTGATGCAAGTCAATGCTGACTTAAATAGAACAATGTGTCTAGATGTGTGAAGTCTTATACAGCTAGTCTTTTCCGTGTCAGCTAAACTGGTGGTCCAAAAGCAAGGCTAATACTCTGGAGCATTATGTAGGCTTTTAAGTATTCTTGGAGGGTGTTTAGTCCAAAAAGCTGTAAATGGATTTTGTAAAGACATGGATCTTGCATGTAATATTGCTTCAGTAGTTAAGTGTCTGTACTTTCTGGGGTTTTGGTGTGTTGGTTTGTTTTTTTTTTTAATGTGGTTCAGGGGAAGTACTTTTTCATCCCTTGATCATTAATCAAGCCTCAATGTGTTTCTATATAAAAACTGAAAATAAGGCTCTAGTACTGTGCCTTGAAACATTTGACATCAGATTAATTGCCTGCTCTCCATGCAGAATGCAGGTGATCTGATCTTGCTTTTATGTTAGCAGCTACCATCGGAAGGCTGCCCAACTTCTGCAGTAGGCAGTGATATGAAAATCTGTCACAGTTTTGCTGTTATGTCTCCAACTGGGCTGTGTACCATATCACAAACTGGCAGTCAAGAGAGCCTTAGCAGCATGCCACAGCCTAAACAGATGCTTTCCATTTTGCTGACATGCATGATTTGTGTAATCCTTCCTATGAGTGTTCTATATAAACATGTCACCACTGCATCATGTAGCAATTTCCACAGCATAAAATCCACTGCAGTATTAAAAACCTGTTATTTCATGGTGTGATAACTTGAATGCTTCTGATATTGAAAACATAGGGACAAAATCCATTCCCAGCTTGAAATAAGCCAGCCCTGGTTTACTATAATTTGCAGATGCATAAAATTGTAGCAGGAATGTAACACTATCTTTCCTGCCAGTCTGCTGCAAGAATAATAACTTATTTGGCTGCACTTGTCAATTATTAGAGCTGACTTTCTACAGACTAGGAAATTTTCTTCCTGTGATGTGTTAGGATTCAAATTAAAAAATGTTAAGTCACAATATAACTTAAAGCTGTTGCCAAATCAGATTTTAGCAAATATAGGAATAGGATTTTTTTCTTGTTGTCTTACAATAAAGCTTAGGTATCAAAATACTGTGTTTAGGTAATGGCACTGTGTTGAATAAAACTACAAACCTTAATTTTGGGACAATTTGAGAGTCTTGTATCTAACGCTTTTTCTGGAAGAATAATCTATTGCTGGATAAGTAGATATTAATATTAGACATTGCTATAATACCTGGGTAGTCCTTCTAGTTTTGCTCACTGGGGAAGGGGCCAGGGCAGGATAATGAGCAGGTTCTGAAATTCTGTGACATGCAGATCCTTCTGTACAACAGGTCTTCAGTATTCAGCTCTGAGAGATCAGTGATCTGTGTTTCCCTATCATGTGGATACTCCACATATTTCAGCTTAAAGCTTTCCTCCTAGAGTTCTCTTCAACTTACCATAAGGGGGAAGCAAAAGCATTCTGCTCCAGCTCTGTCATATTAAAAAAAAAAAAAAATCCATATAGAGAGGGACTAGGACCCAGAGTTCAAAGACTTGTGTAGTGCTTTCTTAGCTGGAATAGTTTTGTTCATTTATTTACAGCTGCTTGATTTTTTTGAAGGTATGCTGGAATCTCTGTAGGTATTGAAGTAATTTTTTAGATGGCCCAACACTGGTACAGGGGGAGATAAATACTGATTAGAGAGAGAAACAGTATTCAAGTATTTAGGGCATTCATGAAAACCTCAAAAATTTAAATATACCTTGGGAAGATGGTTAATACAGAGTTACTAAATCAAATACCCATTGATGCAGCTGGTATACTTACCAGTCTCCTTAGACTGACAGGATTGCTAATTGCTGATTATAGTTATCTATAATGTTTCAGTGTTTATGTATTGTTTTTTTCTCTTCAAGCTCCCTGGTGTTAAATAAAGCTCACTTATGCCTATAGTTTGTTTAGTTCAAATACAGAAGTATTACACATAGTGTGCACACGGAATCTTCTACAGAAGAAAAAGCGGCTTATGTTATTTGAAACTATACCTTGCTAAATTTTGTGTCCTGTTGGCATAGTAGTTTAATTTTTCGTTATCAAATTTAGGATTTTAGCACCTGTGATCAAGTATAGAGACAATATTCCCCTGACAGGCTACCCAGCTATATTTAGTATTTTGGATGAGTGGAGTTAGCTTTAATTGGTTTTTTTCCTTTATGTCATGATGATGTACCCCAAGATGCACAAGTCCACTTACTAAGTTTAATCTACATGTTCTTGACTTTTTTCTTTGAAAAATGAGTCAGATCAAATTCAAGCAAAACATTTGTATGTGATCCAAAAAGTATCATCAAAACTACCTCTTCCTTTGCACAATTTTTCCAACTACATGCCACCAGTAAATTACCCTGGACAGCACAT
Source organism: Edolisoma coerulescens (assembly GCA_013397115.1). Lineage (NCBI taxonomy): Eukaryota > Metazoa > Chordata > Aves > Passeriformes > Campephagidae > Edolisoma > Edolisoma coerulescens. The sequence continues at coordinate 160,597 of VWZW01005609.1, forward strand.
GTGTTTCATATACTGTGGTAGCATGCTGGGTAGTGAGTATGAAGGAAAAAGCAATCATACTCTTAGCTTTGGAAATAGTCATATTAGTCATACTTAAAACTTTTAAGTGCTTTGGTATGGTTCTGCTGTTCATATGTTTTTGGGTTCATTTATCAAAAAAATAGATGGAATCTATCAAATGAGAATATACTGTCTTCCAGATGCTGGCCCTAGAAAACTGCACTTTCCCATTTTATAAAGCAGTGTACTTAACACAAGTTTTGGGAAATAAAGGGGTGGATATATATTTCTGGAGTTAAAGTGGGCACACGACTACAGGTTCAGAGCTTTCCTCATGGGTTTACTTTATAGTCTACAAGGACTAGCATTGTGTCAAGCACAGTTGTCAGTGACCAGCATGCAGTCTTTAATTTTGTAGCCTGTATCTTGCAATTTGTGTGTATCTGTAGCTTAGCTCTGTAATCATGTTTTAGTTATAGTGATCACTTCACAAACTTCTATGTTTTTTCTTTTTTTTTTAAAGTTTTCTCTTCCTTTTTTGATGAGGGCACCAACCCAAACCCTTTAATTAGATACCTGTATATCTGAGCTTTGACCATAACACCAATCTTATATCAGTTCCAGAATAGGAATGGGAGAGGATAAAAATGAATCTTCAGGCAATGTACTCATCTGAAGAGTCAACATGCATAATTGAGCATGTGGGGATGGTAGGGGTGGTAGGTAGGTCTTAGTCTTATGCAAAACGCCTCTTCATCTGCCTTGTGTAGGAATCATGAGTTTGAGCATCTATAATTGGGATTCCACAGTGCTGCCCACCAAACTGTAGTTGTTCCACATGTTTCTCAGCTCTAGTCCCTAAGGGCTATTGAGTCTGTTCTGTCCTGGTTCTTCATTGTCTACTGTATCTTGATGATAAATAAGTAGTTACATATCAAGGAGTGTGAACAGAATAAATTACAGCACTCTTGGTTAGTTAGCAACACTCAGGGCTGTGGGAAAATCATATTTAAGATTCTCTGTGTTACAACACCAGCCTTCCTACATATACTTTCTGTGCTAGAGCATCTTCCTTGCGTGATGGAGAATGCTGACTTCTTTTGTTTAAATGACAGCTGAATTTGTGCATTTCCCTTCCCTCTCACTGATGATGTGAAGTATTTGATTTTCATCCCAGTCAGTTAGCAACTCTAAAATGACCCTCTGGAATGTTTTCCTTAAACTGCTTCAGTTACACCTGAGCTTTTGCGACAGCTTCTCTCAGACGTACTTTGGAATTTAATTTGCTGCACCATTTGAAAGGTGAATGGATCTTAGAGTCTCAAAGAACAGAAAATAGAAAAAAGAAACAGAAAATTCTCAGATTGTGACCCATGGATTGTTTGTTGCCTGTAGATTGGTGTCCAAGATGGTAGCATAAGGTGTGATCAGACAGTTACTTCCATGCACTGAACTATATTAAGCTTGAAGAATTTAGGTGAAAACAGTAATATGTTTCACAGAAAAGCATTGTGAAAGTTCAGTTAAGGAAAGGGAAAGTTCTCCTGAAGAAACCATGCCAAGCCTTCTCAGACTACTTGAAACATATCTGAAGTATTAGTTATTAAGTTGCTTGCAATTCTACGTCCATCTAAAATGAAGCTGGAGTTGCAGTATAGCTTGCAAAGGTAAGGTACTTGGGATAATCTCACTTTAGTCTTCTGTGACTTTTTCTGAGGGTTGGAGACTTGTCAGCAAACTGTGTGAGTGTTTTCAGGATTGCTAATCTTCTCTGAAGGCATGGTCCTGGATGAGTGATCAGTGTGATGGTTACGTTCCTCCTTCTTATGGAATGGGGTAGGTCAGCTGAATAAGCAAAAGCCTCTGACCTGGCTTTGGTCTGCAGTTATGCAGTTACTTGTGAAGGATTTGGGGAGACAGGAAAACCTTGAATGTGATGATGGTCTTTGCCAGTGTGGTGCCTAACCTTGCTGGAACTGGAGAGAGCGGATCTTCAGTGTTTCAATGAAATACTCATCTGAAAGACCATGTGTATGCCTTTCTTGTCCTGTGGAGGTTAGGAGGGCAATGGATTTTAAAGTTCCAGATTCTTCCTTCTGTAAGTTACATCCACCTTTACTTTATGAAAAGCAGCTAAGTTAATGTTATGTCATTATGTTATTAACTTTCTGTAAAACCAAGTGACCATAGCAGAATTGTAGAAGACAGCTGTGTTCATGTGCTCAGTGGTGGAGAAAAGCAATCCTAGTTATGATGCAGCCAAGTGTCTGCTAACCCAGTGTTTGCATCACTGCCTAAGACCTGTCTTAACTGATCTGTGTGGGTAAGCAATCCTTTTTCATAGCTTTCAGTGTCATCAATTACTCTGACTAGATAGGCTGAGGAAAGATGAATGTTATATTTTCTAGCACCATCCCTGCCATTTTAGCACTGCACGTCTTAAATCTTTTCTACTTTTATCCTTATCAGCTGTGAACTATTATTCTCTCCCAATGTTTCTCATGCTTTGATTTCACTTCTGGGTTTTTCTTGCTGGGAGGAAAGGCTTTTGTTATGTATCTCTAGTACTAAATCTTTCCACAGTTCTCTGTATGTAAAAGCCAGTGCATCACTCACTTGATAAGCCTTGCTCCCTTTGACCTTTGAGGTTTCTGGCTATTGACACTGATGGTAAAACTGAGTCACTGATACCTGTCTGTCTTCTGTGAAAAATGGCAGATGTCTTTCTGCAAAGGCAAACTGAAGCTGATTTACATGTGATGCTGTATGCTTTTACCTGTGGTCTTAGACTTTGTCTGTTAAAAATTACAGTCTTTCAAAATGCAGTTATGATATAGGTAAGTAGGTGTAGACTTTGAGACTCATAGAATCTTGGGGGTTTGAGGGTTTAGTTTGAAAGAAGATATGTCACAAATGGGGGAGAGATTTACATCTGTGCTTACATTTCTGAATGAACACTCTGTTCTTGTAAATAATTATATTAGTATAATGATTTATATGTCAGTCAAATTAACACTTGACATGAGTGAGATATCACAACTGGGATGGGAGGGCACGGTAGGCCAAGGAATGCTAGAACAGCTGTGGAGCTGAGGTGGCTGACTTGGTGGGAGCCTTTTGAAATTCAAGTTTGTTTGGCTGTTGAATTCTGCACCTAAATGTGCCCTGGTGCTGGTTGCTTCTGCCATCTGTTTGAACTTGTGTGACAGCTTCTTGAGCACTCCCCTTTTCAGCGTTGTTTTGAAAAAGCTCATGAGTGCGTTTTTAAAAGTAACTTGTCCAAAATTTCTGTTGATTTAGGACAAAACTACAAGGCAGCTTAGTGGTGGCAGTCTGTCTTGTGGGACCATCCCTTGAATCTGCATCTTACCTTGCACTAGTTTTTATATTCAGCCGATGTTTGGGTGAGCTAGTTCAGCTCACTAACTTGTCCGCAGGGCATGGAGGAAAGCTGCTAATTTGCTCGTCCAAGTTGATTTGTTTTTCTTTATGGAGACTAGAATCACCTCATCAGCGTTTCGGACTTGGAGTAGTTGTGTGGGGGGAAAAGGTGAGGAGGGATAGGATAAAATCACATAGCTGAACAGGGTCTCTGTGACTATCCTAGTGAAACCTCATGCTTGGACTTTTTTTTTTTTCTTTTTTTTTTTTGGAGTAAGATTTACATCCTCTAAATAATTAAGTAGTTATAGATGATTCCAAGCTGCAGCAAATCCTCCACTGGCATAAGTCTGAACGTAACAACTTGACTTCAAAAGAGATGGCAGTATTTTAATTACAACTATTAAAAACCCTTAGATAAAGGCAAGCTAGTTTACTGTACACATCAGATAATGTTAACAGCTTTAGCTTATTTATGTTGAAACAATACTATGATTGCTGTTGTGTATCATCAAGAGCAATGATCTCTGTGCCTACTGTGCTGTTTGACTTCTCTGGAAATCAGTTGTACTAACACAGAACATGGAAAAAATAGGCTGGAGCCATGTTTCAGCTTGTGGGAAATAAGCGTAGTTTCCCTAGACGGGCAAAGGAAGTATTTCACTGGCTTTGAAAACTCAGCCCCCAAGAAAGTGAGTAGTTTGCTGATGTTTGTTTAAAATGCCTGTGCAAGCAGAATCTTTGAAAATTGTATTAGTTGCTGGTTTAGTCACTGTATTAGCTGGAGTCTTTTGATCATTTTATCCTTTGTTGGCTTGTGAAGCAGAAGTTTACCTGCTAAGACTGTTTATTTTCTGCACACCCTTTTGTGGAAGGATGGGGAGAAGTATGAAACAGAAACACCTGGGTTTTTAAAAACCTAAAAGCTTCACGCATTTAAAAAATGTTACTTCTCATTCAGTTAGTTACTTCACAGGAAGTCATAGCCTTTTAGGGTCTTACTGTTTCCTAAAGAAATACTGAAGCTAAATCTCTCTTTAGCTATATCATCTTCCCTCATTTTCTGTTTCCTCGAAGTAAGACTGCTATGTGGAAACGGAAACTTTCCTTCTAGTCTTGTTCCTCTTGTGAGATACTTGGTTGTAGCATAATCACTTTCCTTACTATGAAGCAAATGATTCAAAACAATGACTTGGGGACTGAGTTGGGCAGGATGAGTAAAGTGACTCAGCTTTCATCTGCCTGCAAGTACTCTAGCAATTGCATTGTTACAGAGGTACTGGCCTTAAGGTATCTATAAAATATGAGACAGTCCTTTTCTGCTTAGCCACTTTGTAAAAAGCCTGCTACATAAATCATAAATCATGAATGATGACTTCATATTTTCCGTAAGTAGTTCTAACAGTACTGTTCTCTAGTAATGTTTTGGAAACCTGCAGACTAAACTACCAAGTTCTTCTAAATACTCCAGAAGATGACTAAGCTTATGGCAAGCTGGAGAAAAAAGTTGGATTGTGTTTTTGTCCACTGAACAAAATATTCTGAGCTCTTATCTAATAGTTTTTTCTAAAATGAATTTGTTATGTGGATTTTTCACAGACTCATAGAGGCATGTTGTCATTTTTGTCAAGATTATCAAATAGCTGGCAATAAATAACTGCTCTCCAAATGGCTGGACATTTGCTGCAAACTCGTGCTAATGAAGGTGAGGGACTAATGCGTTTGTTACACTAATGTCAACATAGCTCTGAAACACTACAAATCCTTTGACACAGCCATTTGTCAGTATATAAACAAAGTAGAATTTCTAGTCACTTGACTTCAGCAGGGTTTAAACCACCTTTTGTGGAAGGGAGCAGGCAAGTGTTAACTTCCTGTATCACTTGAGTAGAAAACTCTAAAGTAATTTCAAACCTGACATTTGAATAAACCTATTTTTATGTCATCTTTACTGATCTGCCTTTGGAAGAATACAAGGTTGGTGGTGCTACCTACTTTGACTGTAATTTAAGTTCCTGAATTTGCAGAAGTGTATCTATGCTGTCACAGCTATGTTGGAGCTCTGTGTTAGTCTTGGCTATATAGAAAGCTCAAATACATTTGGTAGATTTGAGCAGAAGGATTCACTTTCTTTAAGCTGCATCTTACTTTTCAGTGGCTGCCAACTGTGTAATACTTCATTTAAATGAATAGTAATTGTGGTTTGATAGCTGTGATAGTCTGAGAGTAGAATGAGATTAATAGTTATGGAGAATAAATATCAGCTTGTCTAATAAAATGCCTTTGAGCAGGAGGGAAGAGGTCAGCTTTTGAAAGTGAGTACTTTGAAATCTTCAGTTCTCATGCCTAGGTATGCCCTAAATTTGTGCTGTCTGGAGAAGTCTGCAGGTATACATTTGTTCCACTTTGGTCTAGACTTGCTTGTTTTTCAGTGTAAGGCAGACTAAACACATAGCTGGGCCTCCAGCAGCCCTCTTACCATGCCATCTTACCTCTACTATTCAGTCTCATCTTTTACATTAGTTTGGCATTTCAAGTTCACAACAAACATCATTGGCAAATGTTTTGCACTTTTACACAGCTTAGGCAGAGATACTCTTTTTCCCTGTTCATTGATAGCTGTCAAGAATCTAATATGTGATTACTCTGACCAAGCTTTAAAACCATTAAAATTCAAAGTGGGAAAAATTGTTTGTGAGGGCTCAGAATGTCCTAAAGAAGCTGGCACAGTAGTGTAGTTACTGGAGGGCTTCTAATAGCCAGGGGGACATAATTAGTTTTTGAAAATAGTATGGTATGTATATGTGCTGAACTTGGCTGAAAATATGTTAATTCCACAAGAAATTCATCTAGGTGCTCTGCATTGCTTCATTGGGCCCTCCCTCCAGCTGAAAGGACTTGAGACCAAAGGAAAATGAGAAATGGAAGTAGAACAGACACTATTTCAGAGCAGGATAATTTATTGCAGGCAAGAGCTCCTGTCAGAGAGATACAGGAGAGATGTAGCAGAGGAATTGGCATCCTTTCCAGTTAGTTAAGATTCTGTGTTGATAAACTTGCAGTTAACATAGTGATGCAGAGTGCAAGGTCTCTGCTGGCTTATGAACTTCTTCCTCTGTGAGAGGAAGAGGGAATGGGCTGTTGAGCAGGGAATTGGTGTACTTAAGTGAAGAATCACAGAATGGCTGAGGTGGGAATTGGCCTCTGAAGGTCATCAGGTCCACCTCCCCTGCTCAAGCTGGGCCACCTAGAGCCAGTTGACCACACTTGTGTCCACACAGCTTTTTAATACCTCCAAGGATTAAGATTTTCACCACCTCTCTGGGCAGCCTGTGAGAATGTGCTTTGTTTTTCATAGCTATATGAAATTGAAGAGTTGCAAACTGTGGAGGGAAGAAGCCCAAATATATAATCAGTGATTGAAGCAGTTATGTATACTGCTGCATATGTAGGAAACACTTATACATCAGCCAAGCAACATCTGCAGGTACTGGTGAAAGTGGACAAGTTGGTGTGTATTTATGGTATTCTGTATATACAAGCATGTCCTTTAAAGGCAGCTAGATGTTGCCACAGAAATGACTGGAGTCATATAGACATTAGAAAGATTGGACACTTTACAGGACAGGCCTGACATCTGAGGATGGAAATAATTTTAAAAATGCATGTAAATCTAAAATCCCTTAGGAAGAAAAATTTAGAAATTCTCAGGAGCAGAAGGATGGTGACTGCATATCAGTAACATAAAGGTTCTAAATTCCATTTGCTAGTATAATGATAACAAGGGTAGTTCAGCTTGAATACCTGGATTTCTTCATGCCCAGAAACTATATAAAGTAGCGACTCCTAAACAAAAGTGAAATGTTCTTAAGGAGAAATCAGGGCTACCTTTGCCTATGTTCTATGTACCTAAACCCCTGCCCTAGGTTATGGTGCACACAAAATCTGGAGTGATGCAGTGGTGGGGATGCGGAAAAGCTTTACTGGAGAGACCTTGAAGTCTGATTAGCAGCAGAGCACTATATAGCTTACAGTGATACCTTTTCCACCTTGATGCTCAAGAGGAATGTTTCTGCAGTGAGAATTGCATTACTTAGGTAGTATTCTTGAGTACTTAACCTACACTTTAGGTGAGAGGGAGAACAAAGCTGTTTTCTACCCCTGTCTGGGGTAAGATCACAGGAAAGGAAACCCTTAAAAGAAAAGAGGGGGAGACAATGTAGCAATGTGATAAGGCAACAGTAATAAAAGTTTCTGTTGCAATGTCCTTCCCTAAGCATTTTTCATGTCCCTCTCTCTGTAGACACAGCCTTTTTCAACTAAGCCTTGTTAACAAACTATACAAAAGGCAATTTAGTCAGGCAATGTTCAGTTGCCCTAGGCATAGCATAATTAGTTCTAGTAGTAAAGAGTGGAAATCAATGATTAATGTTTGAGAGATAACTAGTGGTATTAGTTTCCTGTGTGCTTTTTTTTTTGTTTAATAGCATTACTTATCTTATCTGTGCTGTCTACCCATTGTAAACAGCTTTGTGGCACTAAGTTCTGATTAAGAAAACTATTTAATTCAGTTTCAGCTTTGTCTGATAAGCTTAACATGCGTTAACTCCATGTAAAAGAGGAACCACTATGATAACTGAACTCTTCATAGGAAAAAGTGGTAACTATTTGCTTTGAAAACTGGAGAAATTCTGGAAATGAACCCTAAACAATATAAATGCTAAATAATGTAGTAATGCAAATATGAGCTGTAGCATACTTGTTCTTTAGCAAATGGTGTGACAGATGCTTATCGCTATTAACAAACCTACTTACAACCTTCCATAAATAAGATTTAATCTTGTTTTGTACAACTTCGGGGCTTCTCAGGTGATATAATATATCTTTTGAGAAGCAGGGGATTTTATGTATGTAGATTGGTCATGAGGGTAGAGAAAATTACTTTCATAAATTAATGATAAATTATACACCAAGTGATTCAAGTAATAGCTTATGTTTTTACTAACCTAAGACTTCATTTACTTCAATGCAGTATTTCATGCAGAGCTGGGAGAGAAGAAAAGTATGCTTATTTCTTGGTAAATTAAATACAGTTTTAAATTAACTGATGTTTCTTTTCATTTGTGACTTACATCTTTACAGTATTTACTTTATTACCTTCATTTCTTAAACTGAGCAGATTTATCTGTAGTTTCACTGTTTGCTAATGTAGGCTATCCAAGGTATTGGGGAGTGTATGTGTGGCTTTGCTTCTGTGTTACTCATCATCATTATAGACTTTTGTTTAAGTCTGTCTTGTTCTTTCATGAGCTCCTGGTTGCAAGGCAGTCGTAGCGTTATTATTGTGCATGTTAAGCATTAACTGCTGGTGCAGTTCAATATTTAAGGAATCCCTGTGGCCCCAAAATGGTGGGTTTTTTTGTGAAGGACAAAGAAACCTTTAGTGAGAACTTGAAGGTTGTGTTGCCTGCCAGGAGATAAATAACAAAGGGACTTCTTTTGAGATTAAATATTGGAAGGTCTAGCTTTTTTGTTCTGAATTCCAGGCTTGTGCAAGGCACACTTGAGGACAATCCTTGAATAGTTTCCTTTTTTGCTTTTAACATAGCCACCTATGGAAGCTTGGCTTGAGGACGTCGTGTTTATCTCCTGATCCTTTTTGCTTCAAAAGGATGTGGGTGTAGTCCTATAAAAAAATTCAGAGAAATGTGACTTTATTTTTAAATTCATTACTCTAGGAAGACTGTGTAATTCTGACCTATATTTCATTATTGCTTCTTGAGAATAGAAACCAAAGATCAAAAATAGTACTAATTTCCACAGCTATTCAAATATTTACTTAGACAGTGGCTAATTATCCAGAAGGGGCCCAGCAGTTCTTGAAAACAGTCAGTAGAGACATCTGAGGTCCTTTAAAGTACAGCTTTGGTCCCTTGTGTTAGCAAGGTCAACAGTAGTTGTAGACTTCTGTCTGCCTGCTGTATTCAGCCTGTTACTGTCAGAGCCACGTCCTTTGTATTGTGTGGTCTCTCTAGTCTTCAACTCAGTACTTGGTATTTTCATGTAGTCTTAGTGCAGTTACTAATCTCACCTTAAGCTAACATTTCAGAGATGCCTGTAGAGGGGAATTCAGGAAGGATGTGGAGACTATGTGGGAAAAGTAATTGAGATGATAGAGCAAATGATAAGTAATTCTTCTCAGTTCTCTTTGGAACCAAATAAAGCTAGAAGGAAAATAAATGGTTAAATGCAGGCTTGCAACTTCATGCTTTGGTTGGTGCGTGAGAAAGCATTTTGGATATTATACTGCCTACTTTGGATAAACCCTCCTATGTGAGAGTTCTAGGGTATATTTTCAAGGCTTCTTCTAAAACCATTTGGCGATGACTTTCCCTGTAATCCTGTAAGCGAGGTTTTAACCTGTGTTTATAAACCTGTATGTAAGGTGGCTGTCTTCTGAAATAAGCTGGGCTATATGACTGTAGCTGAAAATAACTTCAGTATGTTTTCTGATAAGCTTGCCATCAGGGTTTTCTGCCTTTCACTTTTAACATATATATAGTGTTACATTAGTGCAATACCACATAGTTTGGACAAACCTACTACAGGTAAGACTGCCACAGCCTATGTGCAGAAGAGTTAGAGATGCTCTTTTGTCAGACCTTTGTGCATTTCTTCTCAGTTACTGGAATGGAGCAAGAAATTGGGGCATGTGGAAATCTCTTTTTGATCCTGTGGTGGAGTGAGTGGCCACATGCTGTCCTGCACAGGAGTAAGAGAACTTGCAGTGTGTTGTGCTGTAGGCTGTGAAGAAGAATGGGAAGAAAAGAAGACTGAATGTCCATGCTAAGGGAGAGAGAGGAGATATAACATGTTTTTTAGATAAAAAACTTTTCTTGTCACTGTTAGTTAAACTAACTACTTAATATGTGTGGCAGCAGGCTGTTGTGGTCTCTGGTACCTTAGTTCCCAGAGATGTCTGGATGTGAGTCCTTGACTAACCACACCAATTTTGCTTCTTGGATCTGCCTGAATAATTATTAACGTGAAGATGCAACAATACATTTACCCAAATGTTGCACTCATTTGTGCTGTCAGGCAGCTACTCTGGCAGTCAGGAATAGCTGTGGCTTGGGAGAAAATGTTTTCTCTGTTATACCAGTACACCACTGTAGTGTATAACTAATGATGTAAAAACTCACCTCTTTTGATAAGCCTCAAAAAAATAACCATGTTCCTTACCTGAAGGAGCTGTATGGGAAATGAGCTTTGGCATATACTTTGGCATAAAGGTATTTCTACTTTATAGTAATACAGCTTGTTTATGCCATTAAAATAGTTTAAAAAGGCTGTTGACCGAAGGCAGAAAGTATGAAGAAATTCATTGTATTGAAAAAGAGAAACTTAAAGGACCTTATGTGTTTGTACCTGTTTATTTCTTTCTTTGCTATAAAGGCAACTCTCTAAACATGAGGTGTAGCACATACTTTTCTACTTTGGTGTGCTTTCTGCATTCAGTATCCATTGTCTTGAGCTGCATACAGCTAACATTGTTTTCTGTGGATGCTTGCTTTCTTCTTTAAGAATAATTAATCCAAAATTTAATTAAAAAAATCACTTTCCCAAACACAGTATTTCTTCATATTCTCATTTGCTGTATTTAGACTAATTTGTCTTGACATTGCAGCTGTGCTGCTCTTTGTGTTGCACAATCTTTTGAGTTTTGTTTCATTAAGAATGGAACTGAAGAATTTGGGGAAGGGGAGGGAAGAAGTGCTAGACTGTTAGAAGTTAATTTGCCGTAAACCAAAATGTTGAGAACAGATTACGAAAGCTATGAAGTGACATGTAAATGCTTGTTCAGTTTCACACTTGTGAGAAATAAGTCATTTAAGCTGTGTGCACATGAAATAGAAGTTTGGTTACAGCTACTGGGAATAGTTTGGTCTTACTGGTATATTCAAAAGCATAGAGGAAAATGCTCTGAAGATTAGGAATTGATCTCAACATTCCAAAAAACTTAAAGGCTGAACTAGCTTGAAAAACTAGCTCTACTCTGTTCACAACAGCTTCATATGCTCTGTTTATCCTACCTAGTTTCTGTCTATCTAAAGTATACTGCAGGTTAGAGAATTCATGTTTTCACTATGCTTTTGGGGTTTGCTTTTTGCTTTTGGTTCTTTGGTTGTTTTTTTTTTCTCCTAAATAATAAAAAAAAGAGCTAATTATGAGTGAAGAAGATGCTTAACTTGTATTTCTTGATGTTGAACACTGCATAACTTCCCTGACTGTTCACCCTGATGCATCACAACACAATTCCTTTTATCCTCTATATTCTATTTACTGGTTTCTCCTCAGTGTTGAAAACTGTGGTATGTTTTACATGAATAAATGACCCAGCTCTGAGTTTAAATACTTCTATGTTTTGGCTAAATGTCTGCCTCTGCAGCTGTGAGAGGTAAAACTGAAGCTTCAAGGATCAAACCAGAAGGCAGATAGTTTGATTAAACCACTTGACTTGATTTGAATTATTTTGGGGGCCTGGTTCATGACCTCTAATGCCATGGACAAAACCCATCTTTTGCTTGGTGTCTTCTAATACTTTTTTTTTATGGAGGATTAGCATGTCCATGCATCACCTCAGAAGACTAATGTGGGCTGTGTACCTGTTCAAACTCCAGATGGGAAGGCCACCCAGGAGGCATCTTGCCCCAAACCAGTCAAACTCTTAACTAGTTTGTCAGCAGCACAACAAGCACACAGAAGACTTCAGGTCTGGTAGGCAGATGTAGCTGAAGCTGAAAGAAACAAGAAACTAGGTTGATCTGGTTTATGTAACGGGTAGAAAAACTGGGAACTAGAGTATGGAGGAAGCTGCTTTGATCAAGGAGGTGTGCAGTGCCAGAAGCTCAGTAAGAGCACTGATTTATTTGGGGATTGCTTATACCACGAAAGAATAACTTCACTTTGGGATTGTTTTTCCCAGCGAGAGGAGGCTGGGAGGAGCAGTGGGCAAGCCTTCACTCTGAGTCTGGAAATGTGTCCCCCGGTAGGGTGTGTCTGCCTCTGACAGTGCTTGTTTTCAAGTGCTGACTCCCAGCTGCTGCAGATGGCTGGAGGATGGCAGCAATTGAGATGACTTTCTCTGACATCCATTTAGTGGAGATATTGATAGTTGACTGCTAAGTTTTCTACATGTGATAGTTGTGCTATCTTGATAGAGTGCCTCAGCTTCGGGTTTTAAGTGGACTTGTGGGATAATGACAAAGCATAGGGGCTTGCTCTGAACAGGCTGTCTCAGAACATTGAGGTCTCACGCAAAGATTTCCGTGAATTTCTAATTGTCTTTTAAGTAGAGGAGCTGTGGGTTTTTTCCAGTGGAGCCATAAATGGCTTTTAAGAGATGACTTATGTGAAGTGACTGTCGTTCTGCTGCTGGGAGTTGTTCAAGTCTGCACTTGAGATGCTGAAGACGTCACCCAAAAGTGTCCTCAGCAAGCTGTATTTGTCATGTGCCAATTTTATCTGGTTGAAAAGGGGTTACTTTAGCCACAGGCTCTGAAAACCCAGTTTTTATAATCTTAATGCTTTGAAATGGTATAGCATAGTTGAGTGGGCTTTCTGAAATTTACTAGTCTGGTTATGTTGCATATCTATCTATCTATAGGACTCTAAAAATTATCTTCCTCAGCCAAGCTAAACATAGACACTTATGGACACATTGTTATAGTCCACCATGTTAACAACAACCAAAAAAAGAAAAGGGATAAAAAAAAGCAGTGCCATAGTAAAGATAATAGCTTGGAGTACTTTCCTCTTCACCTCTTGGAAGACAATACTGATTCATGCCTTGAAAGTGATAGGGAAAAAAAAAAATCTATTACTACTTCTTTCCCTTCTTTTTCTCCCCTAAGACAAACTCCAAGGCTCCTTTTCTGTAGTTGCTGTGGTTTGCAGCCAGAGCTTCAGTCTGCATTATCAAGCTTTCTGGCAATGTGAGGTGGCAATCAGTCATTCCAATGTGATGTGGACAGATAGCTGAGACGTAAGTGGAAACTGCTGATGGAGCTGACAAATGGGGAGTGGAGTAAATTGTTTAGCAGGACTGAGCTGGGAGCACGGATGTCTTACAGGGATAGCACGGAGGATCGGGGTTAGCATTCACACTGTTGGTGTTGCAGCGTGCAAGGCAGGCTGCAAATAAAGAACACTCTGTAAAACTTCAGTGCTGTCCAAGCGAAGCCTCTTTTTTGGATGGCGCTGCCCAAAGATGACTGGGCTTTGTTGCCATGCAACATGGGAAGAGAGGCTGAAACTTTTTGTGCCTGGCACAGATTAGTTTAACAGCAAACTGAATTCTTGTCCAAGGCTCTGTGTAAGAGGTTTAGAGATCCCTGCCATGAGGAAAGAAACAAATGCAAGGCAGCTTGCTCTCAGATTATTTTTTTTATAATTAGTTTCGTTATGTAGTTATGACAGAATCTAGGAGTTGTATGAATCAACAGTAGAAAAGCCAAGGAGTCAGGAGGTCTGTTAATCTTCTATCATCTGCCAGCTGTCCAGTGAAAACACTCTTTTGTGTGGTGTTAGGAGGTCTGGATTAGTCATTTAACACCTGCAGGCAAAAATGTTGTACAAGAACATGTGAAAATCATTAGAGCAAAACTGTCCTGACGTCTGTGATTGGAAAATGCAGACAGCATAAGAATGGAATTAGATGGATTCAGCTGTAGTTTGCACGTCTTTTTAAGAATGCAGCTGACATGACTCAGACCAATAATTAAGCAAGTAAGAGATACTTTGGGGGCATTTGCATACTCTGAGTTTGGACACAAATTATATGGGAAGAGTAGTTTTTTGGGAGTGTAAAGCATTCATGGTACTGAGTGAGTTGGAATAGATTAGTAGCTCTGTCACTAATAGATTAACATATTAACTAGGCATGTTTGTGATTAAAAAGCATTGTCTGAAGTTCTTGGGCAATTTTAAAGTGATCTCATATAGTACACTGACACCCTAAAAGCTGAAGTACATCCTAACTACACATACCATTTTAATACTTTATTGATTTTTGTACTGTATGTGGTGCTCTGGTTAATACTTAAAATGGGGAAGTGTTGAGTCAGGAGAGAGATATGACAAAGATAAGTATTCTGGTAGGGGTGATCTTCCAGTAAGTACCTTCAATGTATTGCTTAAAATTTAATTTTTTAAAGGTGTTAACTCTGACTCAGGTTTTTAAATGGAAACAAACTTTGTTATAATCAAAATATAAAAATTGGAGGTTAAAGTTTCATTTTGAGACTTGCTTTGGGTTTATTTTGTTTTATTTTTTAAACTCTTACGGAATTAGTAACAGAAATGTATATCTTGTCTTTTTAGCTATAGCAATGCTACGGATACTAATAATGATGGAAAGTAATTTAAACTAGCAGATGTTGGCTCTAATTGTAGGTAAAAAGTAACATCAGCAAAAACTCTGCCTTTAGTATTTCTTTTAATATAAAATGCCTAAGGTAATAGGTTACTTGGATAAAACTTGCCATATCTAACTTAAAAAGCACTGTCAATAATTAGAACTGATATTTGGTACTGGTCTCAACAGAGATGTGCTGGGTGGTGTAATTAAACACTTTGCATTTCTTTTTCTGTCTTTAAAAAAATGTGACTTCCATTTTAAGGTCAAATTATCTCCTTCTGATAACTAGTCTCTTGTGGAAAAATAAACATGTCTGAGCTCAATTGATCCTTTAACCTTAGGATTTCTGGAGATACAATCCTTTCTGCCTGCTATTTGAATTCACAAACAAGCAGTAGATTTTCTGTTAGCATTTTTGACAAAATCAAGTTCAAAACCTGTACAATGATTGTATTTCTATATTCTTGATAATAAACTGAGAGATTCTGAGAACTCATTGCTAATGTAACTTGTTCATGAAGAGGTTTTTTGTTTCTGTTGTTTACGTGTACTTTGTTGTTTTGTTTTGTTTTTTTTCACTTTGTAGACCACTAAAGCATTCCTTCCCAAGATGCTGGAAATGAACCACGGGCACATCGTGACAGTTGCAAGTTCCTTGGGGTTATTCAGTACTGCTGGAGTGGAGGTTTGTTAGACTATAATGAACAAAAAATTTGGCACTTTTTGCCAAAGATAAGTTTGGGTTTTTTTATTATCAGCTAGAGGAAATAAGGTCAAATCTTCAAAGATATTTGGAGGTTATGGTGCTGAGTACTATGTCAACACATGGCTCCCTATGAGTGGGAGCCACAGGACTTGGGCAGGCATTGTATTCATTTAATTGGATGGTGGAGTTGGCACTTAGAGCAAAAGCCTGGGATGGCTGGGGGTTTCAGAATGCCAGGTGGTCTTTGAGTTACCTGATAATTTAGGAACTTGAAAGGTGCCATTCAGCCTACTCCTGTCAAGATCTTCAGTGCTGAGCTTGAAGCCAAAGGCAAGGGCTTTCAAAAGTAAAGTTTCTTGTTTCTCTGAGGAAATGACTGCAAACCCTCTAGAATATATGGCTCACCTGCTTCACTAGCAGCTGTTTGAGAACTCCAGTTTGTGAGACTTGTCTGGTGCATAAAAATAGGTTAGGATTAGAGCTTGTCTTTTTTTTGAGTCATTAATACAAATGCAAGTATGAACAAAAAGCATTCAGTTAGTGAAAATTAATTAATGTTTCTAAAATAATAATGATCATATTACCCCATAAGCATAGGCTTCTTTGCATATAAGTAAGGCTTAGTGCAGGACCTTAAACTGTGTTTCATAACACAAATGAAAGAAGATGGTGTAACTTAGGGCTTTTTAGAGTATTTACTGTCTTGAGAAAGCTACAAGGAATTTCCTAGACTGGGTGTGACCACCGACAGAGATGGACACATTCAACTGAAAACACACTAAGTTCAGCAACAATAAAAAATAATTGCATAGGCAACAGTAGCATTTGAATTATTTGTGTATCTCATAGAAATACTCAAATCTTGATTGTGTCTTCTGTTGAAACTAACCTTAAAAATAACGCTTTTAAGATTTTTACGCCTGTGCCTTGCCAACTCTTCAAGCTTTTTCAAATATGACCCAAGGTAGTATTAGGTATCTCATTCTTTTGTTGCACCATTTATTATTAAGCAAACAGGTAATTGGAGTAACTTGTCATGTGAGCCTGCCTGATTCAAAGACTTGAATCCAAGGTAATATCCTCCTACATTCAGCTTTCCTGCTTTCATGATTCTGTGCTAATTACCTCAAAAGTAAAGTGATAAATGAGTTGATGTGATGCTCTGTTCAGTGGGTGTCTTTTGTTGTTGCTTTGAAAATCTATGCAGAATCACCTCGGGTATGCTGGCTTTGAACATCATTCATAGCTGTTCTTTTAAAGTTTCGTTTTTGTCTGTTTTCTTTTTTTCTTCTGCTTCGTTCATTGCCAACACAGGATTATTGTGCCAGCAAATTTGGAGCGGTAGGTTTCCATGAGTCTTTGAGCCATGAATTGAAGGCTGCTGAAAAGGATGGAATCAAAACTACTTTAGTCTGCCCTTATCTTGTAGATACAGGAATGTTTAGAGGGTGCAGGATCAGGTGAGTAGAATTCTCCGTCTGCTCTGTGCTTGTAGTGTCATCAAAATATTTAAAGATAACTCAGCCATTACCATAAAAATATGAAAATAAATATATCTTCTTTAGTACATGTGTTAGACTCAGAAAGAGACTTTCTGAATTCACTGTCTTCTGTCCTTTTGTACACAGGCAATGCAAGTTTTGAACTATAGTCTTTGTAACTTTACAGTGAATATAAAAAAGTTCCAAAGAAATTGAGTTAATGAGCTGTTCAGTGGGATCTGTGGTCCTTTATGTATCATATTAATCTGTGTTAATCAAATGTTCCAGAAAAGAAATTGAGCCTTTCCTTCCACCCTTAAAACCTGAATACTGTGTGAAGCAGGCTATGAGAGCCATCCTTACAGACCAGCCAATGATCTGCACACCTCGCCTCATGTATATGGTCACCTTCATGAAAAGGTAGGAACTGAAGTGCCAGTTCTTTGGCAATGCAATCCACAAAACACATGAGTGTGTCCAGTTTCTGGATACAAACACCCTCACAGGCCATAGGTGCCATTTTGTTAGAATTCGTAAGTCTCTCTTGGGTTGCATGCTTGTAGGTTGCTTGCTTGGGAAGCTTCATTTAACTGAGATCCTGTGTATCTATGCATCTTTGTTTTAACCTTCTTGTATCTTCCCTCCTCCTTAGATTCCTATTTTCTTTTCAATAGACTTTTAATTCCACTGTTTGAGTTCCTCTTTAGGAATGGGGCATGAGGCAGCTACCAGCAGAGGAACCTCTAGCTGCTTGTCTCTAGAACCAGTGTGTGAGAAGGCCTTGCCTGCAGATTCTTCAGAACTTGCACAGATATGGTAGATAAACTGAAAATTGGTACTTTCAGAACCAATTTTCAGAGTCTAAGTTTGGTGGAAGGGCTATTTAAAGGAATTAGGAATTGCTACTTTCATTCTAACACACTGCAGTTTTAGGATGAAAACTGTTTTAATCTGTAACCAGGCTGACATTTCAATGATGCAGGATAATGCAGGAGCTGCTTCAATTCCTATGATACAACATCACTTGAATTATAGTTTGAGAACAGCTTCACAGGCCTCCGTGTTTTGTTTTGAATCTGGTAGTGTGTAGGGGGAACCTATAAAATATGGCATAGTATTATTTTCTTTCTGCAAGGGATGGTTGAAACTGAGCACCTTGGTGATTTTTATTCCACTTACAAGGTGGTTGTTCTCCTTTGGCTCAAGTGTCTCTTGGTGGACAGACTTACCAAAAAATAGAGGTGTCTTCACGGCTCACCTCTTTCCTGGAAGAGAGATGTATGTGTCTATTCTGACACCAAATGAAGGCCACTGTCAGTATCTTTAAGAACTAACTCCTTCACCGAGAAGCTCACAGGGTGCTTCAGTGCTTCCTGCACAAGCAGTGCCTTACACAGCAGCAGCCACATCAAAAGCCCTTTGGGTTTCCTTGGTTCAACACTTCAGCTTCCAACAGGGAGATCAAAGTTTCTGCATAATCCATGCCCCAGGCAGCAGCCTTTAGATCAAAGGCCCTCCAGTCACTGCACAAGCAGTGCTGCTGGCACTGAGGACACCTGTACCAGTGACTACTTCTTGGTGCTTCAGTGGGCATTACTCCTAATGGCTGGAATTGCACCGCTTGCCACTGAACAAGTGCCGGCTGCTATTTCCAGGGGCTGAGGAATCCCATATTAGTCCTTCACTAGAGCCTCTGAGTATTACACTTGAAATAAAAACAATATTTTGTTCATGTGAGAAAAAGGGGAGGATCTGTAGCCAGATATCCATCACATAATCACCTCCTGGAATTTTATCTGGAATGGGGGGAAGGAAATTGCTCTCTTTACTTTGGACCTTTCTTTTTGAGGATGGATGATTGAGTTTAGAATATAAATCAAGGTTGTTAGACATCTGGTGATCAAAGAATGGCATTAACTAACACTAATCCCACATTAAAGAATATCTTAAATGTCTGATGACCTCTGCTGATGTGACTTTTAGCAGATGCTTTGCTTTTACCAGGCCTTCTGTGATGCCCTTGTCCCCCCCACCCCCCCGCTCCACTTCTTTAAAACAAGCTATCACACTGCTTGTGAAGAAACAGAAAATCTGGTCTAAGATGGAAGCATGTGAATAAGCAGCTTCTTTCTTCTTTCTGCTTGCCTCTGTGGTTGGGACTCTAGAATTTCAATTCTCTCTGAAAGTATCCCTGTGAAATAAAAATCCCTTAAGTCTTTCAAGAGGACTCTCCAATAGGTACTATATTGCTTTTAAGGAGACCAAGCACATAGTGCATGTAAGTACATGGACTTAAAAGTACATGTAAGCAGAGTTTTTGTTTTATGCTGTCTTGTAACAAATCTCTAACTTCTTTTTTCCAGCATTCTGCCATTTGAAGCAGTTGTATGCATGTACCGATTTTTGGGAGCAGACAAGTGTATGTATCCTTTCATCGCTCAACGGAAACAGGCTACAAACAACAATGAAGCAAAAAATGGAATTTAACAGTTTTGGATGGACTAACATTTATAGGTGAATGCAATAATGTTACATGACTGAATTGCAAAGTGCACTTGCATCTAACAGATGCAAATGTCAACATCTTACTGTGGCATTCTCTTGGGTCCTAAACCTGTGTATTGAACTCTAAAAATCAATGGATTTTTATATACTGTAAATAAAATTGACTAGAGTACTTGGGAAATGTGATAGGTAACTCAAATGAATTTACAATGTAGCTGCCACCATTGTCCTTTAGAATATCACTGTATGTACAGTAAACTAGTCATACTACTTGTTGTAGGGATGCACTGTGTCATATCTCTTCCTTAGTCTGCCAAGGCTTCTAAGAGCTGTCTCCAACCAGAAGATGGAATGTTTCAGAAATGGTTTCCTTATGTTATTTGGGAAGGGAGGGAAATCTTGCAATTTAAGCTACTATCCATGATCTTATAGCAAATTCAAGGACAGTTTCTGAATGCATCTCTTCACTCATTCACCCAAGTTCTCTAAAGGACACATGGCCAAATTGTGGTGTAATTCTCTTTGTTGCAACTGTGTGTGTTCTATTTAAACAAAGATGAAAAGAAATTTGTAAATCTCTGCCAATTCAAAGGCAAATGAATGTCTTACATACTCTCAGAGCAAACTTGTACTGGGCATCTGTTTTTTCAGGAATGCTGTCAGTGATTTAATCTGACTTTTTTTCAAGTTGACTTAATTTGAAATATGCTCTGTTCCATTTCCCTCTATATGTCAGAGTCCAATTTACTATTATGGACTACATGTTTCTTTTCTTCCTCATTCTTACTTCTGACAAGAGTTCTCCCACCCTCCAAGGAAGCTGTGGTGTTAAATTCTCTAACTGGACTTGTGCCTAAAAGACAAAGCAACTCAGCTGAGATACAAACTGTTTATGTAACTGCTGGTCATATGCCAATTATTAGCAAAGGAAAAATAGAATAATGCCTGATGCAACTCTACATTCAGAATATGAAAGGGTGTAAAGATTTTTTTGAGTTGTACTCACGTTGTAGAACAGCAAATGACATTTTTACAGTATTTTTTGTAAAGCGAACAATTTTGTGCCTTGAATTTGGTAATCTGTATTAGTGAAGCATTGTAAAAGTGAAATTCTACCTCTGTATCTTAATGTATACCATCCACTTGTAAACTACTATCAGAAAAATTGTGATTACTTTTTTAGAATGTCTTGTTAAATAGTGACCAATGCCTGTGGTTATTAAAGTGAGCCACCTTTTCCTTAAAAGAGTGATTGGAATGTTTCCTTTAAAGACTGAACTAACACAAACTACTTGTGCCTGTTCCACAGCTCTTTGCTGTCAATACAGATCAAATATTTATGGCTCAGCTCCTGTATCCACTTTGTCAGCTACATGCCTTACAGTGTAATCTCTGTAGAATATCGGTAGGTACTGTGAAATTGAACTTTAGGAGCTGACAGTTTTGTCCCTCTTCTAGACTCACTGATGAAGTAGCTGGTCAAAGAGGTTATGAAGAATATTCATTTTGGTGTTCTATAGAGCTGCATTCAGGTTTATGAAAAAATGATGTGGTATGGATACAGTTTTAATGAGTTAAAAAGTAAATGTAGTTTCAGTACAGCTGTAGTTATTACTGCATATACATAGCACACATATAAAATAAAAACTTGGGATCTGTGTCAAGAACAGTGTTGGTAACTAACTCTGTTTAGAAACTAACTGAAAGTAGAAGAAAATGTTTACATTAACCCTTACTCTAAATTCCATGCTCTTTTGAAAAAGTCATTAGAAGATTTCCCCAGGGCCAAATTGCCTCCCATGTTCTTACAGCAAAGGCACTAAGAGCAAGTACAACAAATTTAATTCTATTGCATAGCATTAGTGTATTGCACATTTGTTTTCCTAAGATGTCTCAATCTTTGCTGCTGTGTCAGACTAAGAAGCAACTTTTAAAGTTTGATGTATTGATACTTGACACTTATTAGCCTGACAGAAAAGAAAAAATAAGAAGCTGACCGGTAATACCAAGGTGTTCTATAAAGCATCCTGCCACTTTACAATGGTTACAGGCTTACTTAAAAAGCAAGTTTCAAGGCTTGCAGAATTCTCCTTTAATTACTGAATGTGTGGTCATTCTGGTTTCTCTAAATTTACTACCTTTTCTCTCAGTTCCTCAGCTCTGTGGCTGGGGAGTAGCTTGTGGCTGGTGCACTCCACAAGCATGTTTCTAAAACTCATTCCCTTAACTTTCCATCTTCTATTCAAAAGTCACAGGTGCACATAGAAAAAAGGGAATACCAGATTCCTTGTAGATCTAATGAGACTTACTGAAGTGCTTGCGGGGAGGATCGTTGAGGCTATATAGTGCTTGTCTTGCATAGTGGGAGACTGAGCCCTAAATTCAGTTTAAACCTCCATAAGAATTCAGTTTGTTCGTTTTTCTGATACACATGAGCTATTTTGGAAACAATCCTGAAACTCCTGTCACCTCTAGTCCCACCTTAAAAAAAAATCATGTGAAGAAGTCAATCACATCTCCAAGAAGGTTTTCTGTTGACTGGATGACTTCCCAGTTGCATGGGTGATTCCTATGAAGCAGGAAGAGAAGATTTGTGACTGAGGATGGAGTAGGAACTGGGATATCCCTTGTTTATATTGCCCTAAACTGCTGCAAAGACCATGTGATGCTGAGAGTTTCCTTTAACACTGCAATCAGAAACTATAAGAATTGTGTCTCTTCAGGGCTGTGACTGATGAAGTGTATTATTTCACATAAAGCCAGCCTCGTTTAAGTAGCTCAGATAGGAGTTTTAAATTAATACTTTAGACTAGTAGCTTCATGTAGGAACATTTTCCTTCATTCTGTAGGACAATGCCATAAAAGTTCACTGTTAAATCCAGATTAGCTGATGTGGGTGCATGTCTGGATATTTTTTGTCTTGCTGTAACAACCCCTGGCATATGCAGCTGATGACAGTTTTCTCAGAAAGCTCCTATCTTAATGGTGCTAAACTCATAGCCATGTAAACAAGGTGTTTGAAGATCATTCTGTAGCACTCTACTTCCCAATGAGCAGGACAATTTGCATCACTGGTTCATCTGTAGTGGGTTTCTAGAGCTTCTCCTCTATTTCCTAGTCTTTGAAAAGAATCTAGGGTTGCCAGATCTCTAAACTTGGTGTAGCCACTCAGTCATTGGAATGAGACAGAAAAGTTTAGGCTTCAAGTATCTTTGCTTTTGGCGTTAGTAGTTTCCTATATCATGTGCTTGTAGGTTATTTCATGTATTAATGTAGTTGAAGCTTGGAGCACCTAAGCTGGATGCCCATTGTAGTATAAATTGTTCTTCCCCCCCTTTAGGCCTGTCTGTGTATGTAGAGTTGGTAACCCACAATAAATGTGTACTTTATCTTACATCATAAGGATTTGTGCAGAAGACCTAACTTAGGTGAGCTAATCAGGAACAATACCCTTTAACTTCATAACATACAAATAATTCAGGAGCAAGCATCATTCTTTATATTCAAACACCATCATAATCTGTCCTAACTTTTGTGTATAGACAAACCCTTATGAGTCTTGTCTTCAGGAGCAATTTGGGAAAATTCAGAGGGATCAGATCTGTGTAGTGAATGCACACAAAGGAGTAATTTATGGGCCACTCTGGTTCTGAAAGTGTGCGCCTGCTCAAGAATTTGATGCATACAAAATCATTAACCTAACCTCTGAATGTGATTCCTAATTTTTCATGTGTCTCTGGGTAGATAATCCCTCTGTTCAACAAAAGGAGATAATTATAATGCAAATGGTAATTGGCTAAATATTTAACCTCAGGAGTTTGTTTCTGTCCATTAAAACCCAGGTTTTCCAAGCACAGAAGCTTTGGAGCTCTGCTCAGTTTTCCATTGCTGCCAAGTTCATAGCCCACAAACAGGAAATAAAACTGCCTATCACGTAGATGAGGTCTTCTAACAGTCCCTGAAACAGCAGATCAGGCAGAATGTTTGATGAGGACACCTGTTTGAGTGTTACTTTGTCCTGAAGCTCCTAAGCCTAAATTCCAGGTGTTTAGTCACACACCTTGCAAAAAAAAAAAGCTGGGGAGTCCAGGGACAGTACCCAACAAAGTTAAAAATGTAGTTACAGAAACCCCAACTCCCTGATATGCTAATTAACCTGTCATGTTTTTTTCCTGGCCATTAAATGCTGATGTATCTAGTGACAGAAAGTGTGGCTTTATCATGGCTTCAGTGAGACAAAGAAATTCATAGTAACTTTATTTAAACACAACTTAAGTAGACAACCCAAATATTTAAAATAACTTTAGAAATAACATTCCAGCTTACATACTTATCTATCTGCTTAATGCTGACAATACACAAACAATTCATTTCTTCCACAAAATTAAAAAAAAAAAAGCTTTTGAGCTAAATGATGAATGTGCAGAAGTCAAGATCAACTGTTTGTGTGTGTTTGTGCCTAAGTTAAATTGGCAGGATGTTTGTTTCCCTCTTCCTAAGCAGGGCAATTGTAGCACTTAGCTAAGGAGCCACAAAGTATTTTGAAAAAAATTAAACCTTTAAACACATCCCTGTCTGTACAGGCTGACCAAACTGCCTTTAAAATATTATCTATTCTGACTGACAACATTTTGGCAAACAATGTGCCTGGGCCAGTGCCTATGGCACTGGGATGACTGGAGCTTTCTCTCCTAATCCAATTATCAATAAAAGCTGCTGTGGCAGTAAGATATGGGGAATAGCTAATGCTGAAGCATTTGGAAAGCTAGTAGATGTATCTAGGGACAGGTTCTTAGTGGGAGAGGAAGAATGGGGTGCTAAGATGGCTCTAGGGATCTCCCCTTGGTACCCGCTCTAGCAGCTCCTGTTGCAGGGTGTGTGCATGCACAGCGTCTGCTCGTGCTGACATCCAGCCCTCCCTTCCCAATGCAGCTGCAGGCAGCCACAGTCCTGAGCTCATCCACCAGGGCTCTTCTACTCACGGCCCTGCACAAGAGTTATTCTGGAATAACTGCACTTAAGAGAGAGAGTGTGTGTGTGTGTGTGCTTACCTTTATATTTTGCAAGAAGCATAAACTGTTCCAGCCCAACTTAAACAAGAACGATACTCTGGAGTAAGAAGTTCTGTGCTCTGGGACTTGGGACTAGCCAGTGCCTTTGGAATGCCTGTCATACTCTCATTTCCATCAACCATCACATCTAAACAAGCCCTTAGAAGATAATTACAAACTTTCATTCGGATGCAACCACTTAAGATACAGATAAGCAAAGTCAGCTTAAACTTGTTCTATTTTCTTAACAGGCAAGTGCATTTGGATCCATGTTTAGAACAAATGTTACTCATACAAGTTAGGTCTACAAAGATCAGTAGTTAATGGGCAGACGGAAGCATCCCACAGTGATTAAGGATGTTAGGTTTTCCTGCCATGCTGAGAGCCAGGAATATTGACCTCTGCAGCTGTTTTAAAAGGGAGCTTCTGCCTGGTTAAATCTTCCGCATATAAGGTAAGGAGTTATATGTCAACAGTAGGATTGGAGCAGAGGGTGGAATTAAGGTCTCCTAAATATCTCCCAATCAAGCTGGTGTCAGTGCTCTTCATTTTATTGGTGTCTTCACAGAGGTCTCATCATCAGTTCTTGTCTCGTGGCTCCTATTAATTCACTGTGGTAGCAGCAGTGGGAGCCCTCATGCAGATACAGCTCCTAGGGTGTCTCCTCAAGGCCTCTGCTTTCCCAGGGCTTGCCTGTGAACTGCAGTGCTTGAAATGCTGAGGGTTGCCAGCGTCTTGTCCAGCAACTCTTCACCATGGTGGGAAACAAGCATGAGGTAGATGAGACCAAGGCTTTCATTGGAGAATTCATAAACTAGAACAGTCCAGCTAAAGTATTGATATGTGGATTTCCTCATCTCTTGTATCCACAATCCAAACAACCTGATAAAAAATGTCAGCTTTTCTCTGCTTGTAGTGACTCTAAACAAAGATCATTTAAACAATTGTCCTCTGTATTTTATTTTTGAATTACAGAAGTGATCACTTGTTTGGTTCTTTAAAAATTTTGACATTTAAAACCAACATGTGACTCAAGTAATACATCATCTGTTAGCATGTGCAAAATAAGGCACTCTGTTAGTCCCAGGACTAACCTGGGAATTCTGGAGGAATACTAGAGTGGTTCTGAAAATGCAGGTTGTTAAAACAGTCATTCAGTTTCTTTTACATCTTTATTTTGTGTAGCGAACTAGAAGAAATGAAGTAATTAGAAGATGTGTAATTGTTCTTACTAGATGGGATAACAAACTAAGTAATGACAGGCCTATGAAGAGGTTATAAGCTTTGGGAGTTAGTTTTTAAAAACAATTTTAACTATATTTTAATATTGAATCCTTATTTATAGGCAGAGCACTTCTGAGTTGCAGCTGTTGGTGTTTTCTCAAGGAAATAATTCATTTCTCCTTTGCTTAAAGGGAACAGTAGTAACTTTCACCTATCCACTGTCCAAGCCACGTTGGGGCTGGGACTGGGACTGGGACTGGGACTGGGACTGGGACTGGGACTGGGACAGGGACCTGAGGAGAATTTCTCCCCAAGTTCTTCATACCTGGAAAATATGCTAACTTCTAGCTGAAATTAGTGGCTACAATAGACTTGGAGATAAATGTTCCCAGAGTCTCCAACAAGCAGCTTTTACCTTTCTCTGTCTTTTTGGTATTATAAATATTTGCAGTCCCCTGAGGACGTTCTCCTCTGAAGACTTAAAGCATCTAGTAAGAGCAGTCAGGTCAGCCAAGGTAACCCCTTTTTACTGAAGGGACAAAATTGCACATGAATTCCACAATCCTTGAGCTTGTGGGACCCAAGTTTCTTGTTTTCTAAAAAAACCTGCTTATTTTCATTTTTTTCCTTCCCCCGATGCTTGAATGATCAGATGTGGAGATGCTGTCAGTGTTCCTGGGATTCACCTTGGGAAGTCGAGCCTTTGTTACTAAATATTTGGAAACGGACCTAAAATTATTCTCTCGCTGGGGACTCATAACACAATCTGCTGCCTTGAAAATTCTTACACGAAACAGCTTGTGGGACTGGGATGGCTGGGAAGCAGAGAAACTAATACGGCACTCTGGGCCAGAGGGAGCAAGGCAGAGCAAAAGCTAAAGCCCCACTGGGAAATTCATTAACCGCAGCTCCTACAGCTGCTGTAACTTCCTGCTCTGTCACTGTCTGGAGCTTTTCCTCAAGTCTCACTCCCTGAAGACAATTCCAGTGTCATGGTCAGGATTCTGAGCTTTCTCACCTGCTGAGGTGCTGCATTCTGGCCTCCTCTTCCTGCCAGGGCTGCCAGGTCTGGTCCCAGGGGGAACAGGAACCCAATCGCATAGGCAGTGCGAGAGCTCCCCATCTGTCATGTCATTTTCACAAGGGGAAAGGGGAAGTTGTTTACCATCATCTTTGTGCTTTTGCTTCTCTCCCAGCGTACACTGGGAAGTTTCAAGTGCCCTCAACAAAGCAGGAGAGAGAGTTACCACTTGCAGTCTGGTCCATGCATGCAGGTGATTTTTCAGGCCCAACCTTCTGAGGTATAGAAGTTTCCCCTCAAGCCCCTGTGCTGCACTGTCCAGCTAGAGCCCTGTGAAAGCATCTTTAGTCCTGGAAAAGTCAAATGCGAGGACATAGGCAAAGAGCACGTATCTGCAGAAAGCTCCAGTGTCCATGGGCAGTCATCTTCTGCACCTTTTCAAGCACTTTGGACTTGTTCCCAGGTAGAAGCCTGTTGCACATGCATCTTTTTCAAACAGAAAGGCACCACACATGGGAGAATCTCACCCATGAAAGAAGACCAAGCATTGCATCGGTTGCCGAAACACGGCAAGTCCTTCCCAGCTTTACCAGTACCCTGGTCTCTGAATGGCACGGCATGCCCAGCTGTGCTGTCAGCCATGTGGGGTGGTACCCTTGAGGAATAGCTCCAGATCAAATCAAGTCTTTCCACAGGGGAAGTGTGCTTGAACTGCTTTCACCCATCAAGGTTGTTAGGCCAGAACAGTCATTTGAAACCATGCAGGCAGCATCCCATTAAAATCAGCAGGACTCACTGGAGCTGGAGACTTTCTCTGATGAAGCAGCCATTGCTTGTGTGCCAGCAGCAGAACTAACTGAAAGGATTTCTCTTCTACTCTATAAATAGCCATCTACTCATTAAGCAGCCTGGCAGCTGTCTGGACTAGATAAATTGTTGACTTTCCACCTGGTGTCCTGTGAAGGGCTCCTACTGCTGTAGTGTCGTATAGCTTTGCCTCTCCTGTGCCCGTGCTGGGTTCCCTGACCCATGGGAACCCAGCCATGACTACTGGCTGCAGCTCCCCAGCAGAGCAGGAGAGCTGGTGAAGGACAACCAGGATGCAAAGGGAAGAAAAGCATAAAGGCTTGGAGGAGACTCTCCTCAAACATAGCTGTGTAGTAGCAGTACTGTGACATTAAATCACTGTCTACTGTTCCTCTGAGTGTTCCACTGGCTTGTTCCAGCTACAGATTCCTGGCAAAAATTGTTATTTGTTCTCACACATTACCTAAAAAAAAAAATTATTTGCATTTTATCTTAACTACCAGATCATCTTTTTTTTTGTGCAAATCTTTGCTGCATGAGTACCTCCGCCTTCTTCCTTACACAGTCATGCTGTGTTAGGTCAAACCACATATTTTCAAACCAATCTAAGTCTTTGAGTTTGTAGTTTGACTCACTTGGACACTCCATTTAACTTCTAAATCTGCTTCACATGACAGATCTGTAGATCTCTAGGCAGTGAGTGTGCTTGCAAAGAGCAGTGATTATTAGCAAGCACACATACAAAGCAAACTGGCATTTGAAAACAAAGCTTGAACACAGAGAAACAGAATTTTATAGCTGTCTACCACGCATGAAAAGCAGATCCAGCACACAAATACCCCCCTAGTTCTTAAATCTGTATTTTGAACTGACTTTCAACCAGGTGTTTCCACTTTAATTTGATCCCAGGCATTCCTAGAGGTGATGTAAGATCCAGATCCACAAGGTAATAATGAAGTCAAGAGTTGAAAAATTATCAAGGCCTAATCTGGCAATTTAGTCCCTTGTAAATCATTGTGGTTAGTTATTGCAGAGCCCTTCTTACCAACCAAGTTCTCTTGAGGGTTTGCATTAACTTCACCACCTGTTTAACTGTCAAAGAGATAAATTTCCTTGAAGGGAATCTTCCACTCCTGACTTTATTTATGTCAGGGGTGGGGGGATGAGGATAGATTGACTGGGAAACTTCAGCGACAAGGGTCTACATGTGCTGAATCAGGGATTGATGTAATTCATTTACTCTGTTTGATATTACACATAAGGTCCCAAAATGAAACGTAGAATTAAGAAATTCATCTGGCCTCTTTGCTGGACGAAAGCTCTAATGAAATGTAGTCGATGCTTTATCTTCTTCTTCTCTTTTTTTTTAACAATCGGACGCAAAAGTCAAAAGATCACGTCAGTTATTCTGTAACCTAATACTTCATGTTTTTCAGAGCACCTGTGCATTCAACGTCTCAGTGGCTAATACCCAAAAAGACCATCAACGAGTTTGAAAAAGATCTTCTACATGTAAATAAACAAAAAACCAGAATAATAAAAATAGATCAGCGGGATGGATCCTTCAGCTAACTGTCTGGGTTACTGGAGCAAACCATGAGTTAACTTGTAGGCTCTGACAGGTGTTAGTGAACTGAGGAGCCTGTGTCTTGAACCAAAGATAAAGCAAAATACTTCCACGAGTTCAAGCTAGAGACTGTTACACAAAGCATAAGCTCAAATTGCTGCTCAGGCTTTTTTTTTTTCGCTTCTTTTATTTTTTGCTTCTTTTAAGAAAGTCCTTTGAAACAACTGAAACTTGAGTGGACTAGAAGTAAAGAATGAAAAAGAGATTTCATGTTTTAAATCTGTTATTTCCTAACAAAGCAGTTGCTTATGACTGTATTTTCTAGAGTTTCTTGTATGAAATGGTGCAGCTTCTAGTTTGGGCTTTGAAGTGAGGGGTTTTGGGTATCAACACACATATGCCACAGTTCTCATCCTTGCCTCCTCTCTTTCAGCACCCCGAGTCTGCATCCAGAACCCATGGCTTATTCTGTGTAAAATCTGACCAGTGGCAAGCAGTTTGCTACTGCTCACAGCAGTTTTCCATACATCTGTCGTGACACTACATTAAATCCAGTCAATGCTGCCTCTGCTGAAAGGCAAGAAAACAGCTTCCACTGCTTCCTTACCCCATCAGTGTTCCCAATCACACAAAGCAACCAGTGTAAAAAACCCTTTTACCTGAATTTAGACAGTGTCACATTTCCTTGGCTCTTTAGGGGTACCTTTTTTGTTATTCTGTACTCTCGGAGACTGCTGGCAACAGTGGAAGGGAGGCTGTACCTCCACTGGCACAAGGGTAGAGAACTCCTTGTTCCTCCAGGCTGGTTTACCTGCCAAGGCAGTGAGAACAACCAACAAGCTGCTCTTTATCAACAGGGTTTTTCAAAGATTTATGAGAATATGTAGGGTTGTGAGGGGGTGGAGGGACATCCTTTCAGCCACAGACAAGATCTGTATTGAGAGATGTAAACTAAGGAACCAATCAATGAAGGAAAAGCGGCAGAGCTCTGGAAGATGCCGTGAATAAAGCTGGGAATAAAAATGCATCTTAGCAAACTGGAAAAAGTAAGTAAGACGATATAGAGTTTAGGGAATACTCAGGATATGATTCAGAGATTTATTTTTTTCATGGTGAGAATCCTACATGTTCTTTATGTTCAGCTGTACAGTGGGCAATGCCAGGACTGTGGTCTTCAGCATTGGTCCTGTTTTCCCCAGTGGGAAATGGGGGAGAGGGACAGAATCAGAACTGAAGCCGTAAACCACAACTTTTGAGGGCACTGGAAATGTCTCCACGTGGATGAAGGCTTTTCTAGCTCGCTGGGAACACAGTGTCAATCAAGCTGTCAGTGAAGGTATGACCTATATACTAGATGCCCACTGGCATTTTTGGAAAAGACTGATAAGTTTTAGGTCCAGAATCCCAACAGTCCACAGCCCAAAAGACCTTGGGCTGTTTAGAAATTATTCACTGAATTAAATCCATTACATTACTTTGATTATATTAATGTTGCCCTTTTTTTGACCCAAACTTTAGCCAAATATGTGGAGCTGCAGGTGTTGCATGGGAAACAGAAGATGGAGTCAGCTGTCTCTCTGAGACAATCCTGTTTACTTACAAAAAAGTTCAGAAACTATGCTTTCTCTGGAGGTCTCAAGCTGCAGGTGACAGTCCTTTTGCTCCGTTTCACATCGCTGTCAGCCAGTGCTCCATTCGGGATACTGCCTCTCCCCAGGCTTTTCTCAGAATCACATTTCTGGACAAATTTAGCAATGCAGGAACCACCCAGGCAACATAGGAAGTGGTATGACACTGTAGCCTGTTTTTGGGGAGTCTTGGAAATACATTTTTTAAACTGTCTTGTCACTGAATTAAAAATTAAAATATTGAATAAGCGAGCAGAATTCAGCTGCTTTCCAGGCAAGTCCCAGAACATTCAGCTGTGGGACCATGGTCCAGTCCATGCTGCCTCATTCGCTTCTGGCCGAGCTTCAGCTAAGGGAGGGTCTGAGGAGCTATGTGGTGGGAAAGGTCCTTTTGCAGGCAGGGGTGGCACAGCTTTGGCTAATGCTTCCTTCTTCAGTCAAAACATTTCAGGTTTGTTTCCTACAAGAAAGGCTTACTCTTTGTCAGGGACCCAGTTTTCTTCTTTCTGTTCTTGGCCTAAGGGCCACATGAACATTCAAAGCAAGCTGGGATGGGACATCTTTATGCCCAAGGAAAAAAGTGGGTGGGTAGAGGGGTTTGCAGTTTTGATTTCTTGCTCTTTGCTGAAGTCAGGCCTGCCAGACCTGTAAGTCTTTTCCTTTGTGTGACCAGAGATCTTTCAATTTCCAAATGTAGAGCAGCTCAGGCAATCTGATGTGCACAACTGCCTGACAAATTGCTGACTGCAGCAGCAGATAAACATTTAGGTCTGTGCAGTCATAGGCTGTCCTGTGTCCAGGCTGCTCAGCTCAAGCAAATGTGGGTTGGCTTTAAACTCTCATCTCCTGTCTTTAGCCCCTACATCCTTCCTTTGCCTTCATCAGCAAACTGGAATTAGTTGTATCCTCTGCTGACTTGGGCAGGCGGCAGGTGACGTGTGTGGGAGAGTTGTTGATAGATGGTGTATTTGTGTATGTGCAAAATAATCACCCGATCTACAGCCAATTTCTCTCCACCGTGATGTGCCAGTTTTGAGTGAGAACCACACTTTGAGAGGAGAGCTGGGAGATTACTCTGGCTTTTGTGGGCCAGGAGCTTAGGAGACCTGTGGAAAAACAGGGTAAGAGGGATGAGAGGCCGTGATCTGATGATCATTTTGGAGGACTGGGTTTGACTGGTCAAGGTGACAGTGACCCAGGAGGACACAGAGGACAGAGGGTTCTGATAAGGGCAAGGGACAGAGTGAATGTGCATTGATCCTAAGTGGAAGCTGTCTCCCTGGACATAAGTGTAAGAAAAGTGAACAGACTTGTGCAAGCAATTTATTCTGGCATTTTTTAACTGTTGAGTCCTTGGATCACTTAATTACAGTATCTTTCACTGTGCTGATAAGAACATATAAGATATACACATGCCTAAGATATACTGAAATAAAAAAAATACCCCAGCACTTCAAAACTAACATTGGTCTTATAGAAAACTAATTAATATTTTCCCAGTCCCTCTTTCTAACTGTTATCTTTTTGAAAAATGAGTAAGAAACTCTGTAAAAGAGAAAGCTGAAAAAGAAAGAGCCAATGTAATCAGAGTTGCACAGAAATTTG
Organism: Edolisoma coerulescens; assembly: GCA_013397115.1. Taxonomy (NCBI): domain Eukaryota; kingdom Metazoa; phylum Chordata; class Aves; order Passeriformes; family Campephagidae; genus Edolisoma; species Edolisoma coerulescens. Next base: position 192,992 of record VWZW01005609.1, read on the forward strand.
GGGTTAAGTCCCACTGGCTATTTTTAAAATATAACCCTATAGGGAGAAGATTTTGTGTGTTCAAAGGTATGAATTAAGACCATGTGAGACCAAACTCTGAATTTCCTGGCTCATGTCAGCGTAAGCCATTATAAAAATGTGTGTATAGAGGTGTGGGCACTTACAATTCATGCCTTTCGGCTATCTGGGATACGCTTTCGTGTTATTCATATATGAAATTTAACAAAGAGCTTGGAAGAATAAAGCCTGAAGAAGTAAATCTTCAATTACAATTTGAATACACACAGTCATGAGAAAACAGCCAAATCAGGCAGTTATTTTCCAAACATGTGAGTTTAAGATGATTTACTGGCACTCGGGTGTGTGCACATGTACACACACACAGTTGCTTGCGTCCAGCTTTACAAGAAATCTCGGAAAATATCCCAGTCTGCTTTACAGAATTACGGTAAGAAGAATGTGACACCCTTTGCCATTATGTTTGCTGCCAGTGATTCAGGCGGGGGTGGAGGGGGAAGGGGAAAGCTTTTGGCAGAACAGCTCAGGGTCCCCCTACACTTGAACTTTGAATAAGCAGTGACTGTATCTTCAGGAGAACTGTGGGTGTTAGAGCAGGACAGTGAGATAGAGTGAGAGTAAAAATACCTCAGCAGGGGTTTTCCTTCTGCTTTATGGAAAATGATGCAAACCCATTCGTGAGTTCCTTGTAATGGGAGTGAAAAGGGACACAGGATTATTTTTTTTTTGATTAAGGCAGACAGCGGTCATCATTCTTAGTCACAGCTATCTCACAGCAGCTGAGTAGCTCTTCTGTCTTCACCTGGCTTCATTGCTCATCCAGTGTCCTGGGAGACTATTCCCAACCAGATTTGAGAGGGCTGTTTGGATGAGAGGAGCTTTTAAAAACAAAATCTGCTTCTTTGTGATTAATCCCTTCCTGATTTCTGATTTCTTTCTGGAGCCATCTCTAGCCAAAAGTGTGGCTGATTCTGCATCTACTGATACTGCATCCATCCATCTATCTATCTATCTATCTATCTATCTATCTATCTATCTATCTATCTATCTATCTATCTATCTAATTTGCTGATTTGTCTTTGCCCTGAAGGAACAGCTCAAGAAATGTCTGAGAGGGTTGCAGCCTTTCCCATCATCTTCAGATATGCAGGACTACCAGAAAGCAAGAGTTAAAGTGCAGCATTATCCTGGTACAATTTCAGGATTCCAACCTTTCCTGAATCTGTGGGGCTGGGAGACCAAATCCAGCCCTCCTGGGGCTTTGCTGGGGCAGAGCTTCCTGCCCACCCCCACAGTGAGGAGCTTCACCGCAGCTGGGCTCCCCAGCAGTGCTTTCCCCCACACAAGTTGCTGGGAGGAGGTGCTGAGTGGCAGAACCCCATCCTGCACTGGCACCACACTTGCCTCCGTCTGTGCTTGGGTCACTGAGAACACCCTGCCATCGCAGTCCCCTGAGTGTTTGAAATGAGGGTTGAGGAACTCCAGTGTGAAAGAAGAAGCATTCATGTCTTAAAAATCAGAAAAAAAAGCTGCTTCACAGACTACAGCCTTTGAGAAAGGAAGGTTGCCTAGTGAAACAAACATAAATGCATTTACCTGGGCACTCACAGGTACACCTTGTTTAGACAATCAGCACCCTCTGGGGTCTTCCTATTCCTTCCTGAACTTAACTCAAAATATAAACTTATTTTCCATATAGACTTTGTTAAAGATGTGGGCACTTCAGGTGTAATAATCTCATGTGGTATGACTAAAATCCATGTTAGTTCAGCTCATATAGCCAGCTGAAGTTTTTCCTCTGCCTTTAACGGTTATTTGAGACCAACAGCTAGTGTTGAAGAGCTTCCTGACTGCTTATAATTAAACTGTATCCCTGAAAATATTACTAAATCCTATCAAATTCTTCTCATATTTCCTTCCAAATCAACTCTACCCTTATGAGCTGAGAATTACGTATTATGCCTCATGGCAGGTTTTCAAATAACATACCAGAACTGTGTTTGCCACTTGCTAGCCCTAGTAAATTTGATATTTACTCTGTCATCAGCTAAAGTGTGTTGGGCTCCTGTTGTGTGACTTTGGGGATTTGCTGGGGTTTCTATAAAACACAGGCCAGCTGCAACAGTGAAGGCAGTTCACTTTAATAAGCTAATAAATACATTTAATGACCCTCATTATGTCTCACAGTGATATCTGGTATTAAAGTGCAAGTGTTAGCCCAAGAAGAATGTAAAATAGAAAGTCCCCTGCTGAAACGGTGCAGTTTGTGTGTGCATGTGTGTATACATAAACACACACACACACACACACATGCATATAAACCCATTGGAAGGTTCCTAGGGAAGATTGCTATGGAATTTATTTTTCCTTAATTCTTGAGAGATTTCAGCTGTCTTTGCAGATCGAAAGAAGAAAATATTTTAACCTGTAGGAGAGTAGGGTAGACTGGAGTCATAGGATAGATCTGCCCTAACAGGAAGGTAAATGATTGCTTGCTGGCCAGCAGACACACTGCACCCAGGCTCTGCCACCGGTGGGTAGCCAAAATAATTCCCCATGGAGCATCTTGTGCTTTCTACTGGATTGGGAGAGGAGGGTCTGAAATCCCCACAACACTGAACTGCAGTGGTAAAATTGGTCACCAAGTCTGCACTGGGTGTGTGCACCAAAAGGCTCCCCCCAGGGCTGACAGACTGGAAAATAAACCAGTTACCTTCATTTACACAAGCTGGAGATAACACAGGCAGTGGAGGCACTGAGTCCCCTCCACCCTGTGGAGCTGTTGGCTTTCTGGGCGCTCTCCTAAAAGGATGCCATAGATAATCCCCCAGGCCAGCATCCTGGGGTGATCCTCCAACCACCTGTGAGACTGTTATGCCCTGATGTGAGGGAGGGGGCCACACTATGGAGCATGGAGAAACTGGAGGTCCATGTATCAGCTTGCTTAGTCAAACAAGTATTTGCAGCAAAAAAAGCCAAACAGGTGCTGTGATCATGCGGAAAAGAAAAGCCTGTGTGTGCCTGCACATCGTATGGTGAACACCACGCAGGACACGGCACCAGTAAGTACCCAAGACAGCTGAAACGAATCTCCTCCAGGACTGGAACTGGCCAAGTCAAGACAGTACAGCCTCAGGAGGGACACTATTATCCCCAGGGAACATCTCCCCGGCTCAGACTGCTACGGACTCAAGCACAGCACCAAGACTGCTGCTGGAAGGGCAGGGAGGTTTGGCACTTCAGCCTAAGTGGAGGCTATAGAGGGTTTTAAAAAATCCCCTCCCTGATCAGGCTCATGAGTTTGGATGGACAAGATGAAAGGGAGATGCTATATGGGGAAAACATTTGAAGAAATTAAATCAAAAAAGACCAATTTTTTGTTTCCAAATAAATCTTCTGGTAATCTATTCAGCATTGGGTTGATGGATCCAAATATGCCAATCATCAGATCATCTGGACCCAAAAGTCAGCATGTGCTCTAGGCATAGACATATCTTTTTTATGTACAGTATAGATAAACTCATGAATTAACAGGCTAGAGAATTGGAGCGCTACAGAAAGCAGAGGAGAGAGGCTTGAGTTTTTTCTATTGTCACCAGAAAAGCAAGATTATCTTAGAATTCCAAATATGTCCAATCTTTATTTTTAGCTAATATGTTAATCCGCTTAACAAAATCTCTCCCTCTTGCAATGCCCCTCTGCTTTCCTGCTTGTGGGAGAGAAAATGATCTTGATTATGAAAGAATCCACTCAGGCCTTGTTTTTGGTCATTTTTCCATAAACACAGAAACTTTTCTGTGTCAGTCAGGCAATGTACTTGCACTGTGACTTTCCAAGCCAGGCCACGTTCCTGCAGACTGTAAGTGGATGGGAGGGAGCTCTGATTGTGTGCCCATGTGCACTCTCTGCTCTGGGCCCTTTGAAGAGGTCCAGAAATGCCATGATGAGCTCTGTGTTCCTTCTCTCTCCACGCACAGTCAGTGTTTTCACCCAATAGGGACCCCAGCTAACTGTGTAGCCCCAGCCAAGCCCCTTTCTGGGGCCAATGTGCATCTAACCATGATTACAATTTGCCTGGCTGCTGGGAACATGGGTGCTCACATCAGATATGCCTTGTGGGATTCTCTGATAGTGGCAAGTACAACAAGCCACATTTTTGCTTTGATCAACGACTCTCATCAGGAACAAACTGATGAATGATAGCTTTTGGAAAGAGATTTTGTAGCAGGTCAGGAAGATGTAGGACAGGCTGTAAAGCACTGGACCACAGGGTTTCAGGGACAAAGGAAGTGTTTGGACAGCAGGCTGCAAGCAGGGAGAGCCAGAGATGAGGCTGGGACCTGCAAAACAAGGTCACCCAGCAGCAGAGAGATTGTTCTCCTCAGAGTTCACTAACACTGTTAGTCACCAAGAAAATATTGGAAAATGTAAACTATGGGTAAACTTCTCATGGACAAGAAAGCTAAGCTGGCTCCCAGAGCATCCCCTCTGAAATGGAGATGGGCACAGTATACAACTGCTCTGAAGTCAGCAACCCATGTTCAGTGACATGGCCTGAGCTTCTGTGTCCTCGGACAGAGTCAGGGGGTTAGAGTTGACTGTCTCTAACCAGCACTGCTGTGTTTTCCTTTGCATCACCACAGAACAGTGTAGCCATGTGCTGTGACTCATCCTAGGAGATTCCATATTCTTTTTCCTAGAAGCCCTTGCAGCAAGACAAGCTGTGAGAAGCACAAGCCGTGGAGAATCACAGCCTCTGAAGGCACAGAGGAAGAGGCCGGTCTATTATCCTAATATTTTAAATCTCAGGTTTGTGGGGTTTGAAGTGAGGTTTTGTGAGCCTCACAATGGCAGTAGGCTCGCCAGCCCTGTTGCTTGCTCCCTTGGTGGACTCCTCTGTAGATGGACGTGGATGTTAGAGCTATTTTCTCATTTCCGAACTGCGTGTGTGTGCCCTGGCAGCAAGGCTGGTACAGAGGCTGCTCTTTGGCAGCGTGTCGGGTGACAGGGTGACATGCCAAGGCACAAACCTCGTAAACAAGGGCAGCCGGGGAGCCACACCTCCCTGGTAAATGCTTCCTGTCACGTGTTACCAGGTAATATTCCAAAATCTTGAAGGCTGCACAACAACGCTGTCAGTTCCCGACTGCTTTAGAGAGTTCCACACCACTAATCACAGGAGAGCCTTGGAGACCCGTGCAGCCCCAGGGACCACGTGCAGCAGAAAGATGAAGCTGGCCGTGGCTGTTGGACGTGACAGGATCGATGCAGAGCATTTCCTTCGTACACCACAAGAGGTTCACTTGCGTTTTCCTGCAGAGAAGCGTGCTCCCAGGGAGTGTCTGGGGGAATGCAACTTGCCTCCAAAGGAGAGAGCTGCATTTAAAGGGAGCTGGGTGACGCTGCACTCCGCAAGGGCACGGCACAGCCTGTTGCATCCTGAGAAGAAGCAGCCGTGCGCTGGTGAACCCACCTGGGCTGGGGTGGCCCGCCTGTGCCTTTTGGTAGGAGAATCACAAGCAGGCCTCGTATTCCACAGAAACCTGGAGGGCTTTCTGCTGTTCTGTGAGTTCATGGGAAAGTGTCATACTTTTTTTTTTAAATAAATTTTCTTGTTTCAGATTGTGATGATGTCAGTCCAGAAGTTTGAATCCCTGCCTGGCTCCTGCAGTCCCCATTAGCTTTGCTTTGGCAATAGCTGTACATTTGCTTTAACAAAAACAGACAACTCTTGCTGTGGCACTTCCTAGTGTTTTGGAATCAAAAGGTGCTTTTACAAGCACTTTGCAAGACAGAAGTCCTGCACCTGCCAAGGGAGCTAGAAGGGAGCTGAGCAGGCAGCTGGCTGGGCAGGCAGGCAGAACCGGAAGCAGAAAATCGTGCATTTCCATTTAGCATTTCAATATTTTCAACAGAAATTCGTTTCCACATAGACATGTTTTTATCAGAAAGAGAAAAACATTTCTCTAGAAAACATTTAACTATCTGTGGTGGCAGGGATGGTGCCACTATCTGGAAAATTGTAGGGAGTCTTTCCCTTGTCCCGAATCGGCTCTGAAAGCAGTTTTTGTAGCTCATCAGGAGGAGGCCTTGTAGTTCAATTCACAGTCCCTAAATTGCCTCTTCTGGATGTACTACATGTTGCACCATTGGCAGTGGTTTGGCCTGAACCTTTAAAATTATGTGTCTGGTATTTCTGTTGATTAAGAACGGAAGGCGAAAAGAGCTTTTCATTGCCTCTGCTCACAATGCCTTCCTCAATTTTTATTCATCTTGATAACCTCAGCCATTCTCTGCTCACAGTTTAAAAGAGCTGGGCGAGTCTGGTTGAAACCACACTTTTCCCACACAAACAAAGGGCTGCACCACATCCTTATGGTGACAAGAATATTCAGGCTGGGGGTACATCAAGAGCTGGGAGCTCATTCTTTCAATTAAAAAGAAAGATATTTTATTTGTGTTCCTTTAAAAATGCCCACTGAGGTGACACAGGCACAAAGCAGACTCAGCCTATGCAACCATGAATGACAAGCCCTCATGTGGGATAGGTAGTGAAAACTTCCTGCTCAGCGAAACCCATATTATTTCACAGAAGCACCTCCAGAACGAAAATTGAATGTTGTGCCAGACAGGAAAATCAAGGTGTGTGATTTATCTGTGTCTGGCCTGCCTCTCCAGTGCTCTTACCCCACCTTTGTCCTTCCTTGTATGCTTTCTGTCTTAGACTTGTAAGCTCAAGGTGTTGAGGGAGGAGAAGGCTGGCTGAACTTTCATTTCCTGCAAGGGTTTCCTGTATGATGTAAGAATGAGAGTGGGAGCAGCAAACAGTTCCTCAAGCATTAACTGTGTCAGGATGTTTGAGATTCTGTGAGGCAAATGGTACTCAGAGGCTCGAAGCAAAGTTTTTCTCCATCGGTAAGTTTAATCATTAGGGGATAATTTTTTTTTTAAACTTTTCCTTCTCCCCAGCTCTCATTGGAATCTGAAGGTTAAGAAGGGGCCCAACAAGCTGAAAGGAAACGTCCCCTCTCTTCAAGTTTATTATTGAAAGTGGCCAGATGTCATTTGTTTGTGACTAGAAAAGGGAAGTTATATTACAGAATGTGACACTTCAAACCCCATGGTAAAAACAAAAGCAAAAATGGAAAAGCATTCAGCTGCTCTCATTTACATTTGTGATCCACAGCCTGAGGCCCTTTGACATGGAGATAAGAACTGAATTTTATCACACTTATGTACACTGTGAGTGTTGTCTGTCCTGTACACTCGATTGGGAGTGTACGACATGAATCCAGAGTCATCTGGACTGGTGGGTGGTACTCTAGTGGAGGACATGGACTACATGAACTGATTTCAAGTAATATAACTTTAAGGCTTTTTTTTTCCCAGTCCCAGCTGGAATACCCTCTTGTACTTGGACTCAGACCTGTGAGTTGTTGCCTTGTGTGGGATATGAGATCTGCTAAGAAAAGCGTTGCAAAGTTCTTCAGCAATGAACTAATTATTCTGGCACTTGATTCTAAGCAATAATGAGAGTGGAGGAGGTAGAAACACCCTAGCTTGTAGCTATCCTAGTAACTTTGATGAAGAGGCACCAGACAAAATATTTGTTACCATCCATTTCTGGATTCATATGAGCATTAAGGATCTTCTCCCATTGTCAGAGAATGAGGTGGTTTATACTACCCTGTAGCACTTACACCAACAAGCCTTCAACATGCCCACTTGAAATAACTTAGGCTGGTTTTGTTTTTCGAGGAACATGAAAGAGATAAATTCACTAGTGAATTCATGGGTTACAGCAGAAATTATACAGATGGCATGACATCAGATTCAGGTTCCCTAGACCCAACCAGTTGTTATGAGCTTCTCAAGTGAAAGAATATCCTGGAATAAAAGACATATTCACACTACAAGTATGATCCACCCTACCTTCTCCATAAGTCTGCACAACAGCCAGACAAAATTTCTGTGCCATGAATAGCCAAAGAATATGAATAAGAGGTGAGACCAGCAATTCCTGTCCCGTAGACTTCCAAACACAAGCAGAATGTTCCAGCCATATCACCAAGTGCTGGACATGCCCTGAGAAACAAATAAAAATCTCTGTGCTGTCACTCAGATTGTCTGCAAAGTGCTCTCCAAGAGGACTTCTTTTACCAGCCAGGAATTACTACCCTTGAGTAATTACATCTTGGATCTAGGAGATATTCAACTGAAAGCAGTTCAAAAGCACAGAAGTTTTTTTTGAGCAATATAATGGAAAAAATTAAACAATAGTACCAAAAAATGTTCCCAGGCACCAAAATGTGTTTATGTTGCTAAATTGTTGTTGGGGTTCCCAGCATGTTTCTGGCTAATGCTAAGTAACATTCTCCCAAAATTTTCCCTGCCTGTGTCAGGAGATGGCACAAGCCATGGGTTAGATCCATAGGTAGAATGAATCTGCCTATCCCATGCTTTGGTGGACAAGAAAGCTCAGGAGTAGGGATGTACCTAGAACATGCCTCTAGGTCTCAGGGTTGGCAGAGTTTGAGATACTAGCATAGATACAGCTACTGGGACAGAAAAAGTGAGAATATTTTTGCTAATCCCACTCCTACTTTGTTAGTCATACCACCAGCATGTTTTGGAAGACTGTAGGAGACATACCAGGAAACTACTGGAGACAAACTTCACACATTTCTGGGAGAAAAAACAAGTAAGGAGGTCAAAGAACATGCCCATGTCCAACAGAGAAAGTAGCTTGCCTGGGATGGGTAAATTTTACTGAGAGCCTGAGAGTCCTCAGGTGTGCTTTTTCAGGTGCCATCACAGAGAAGCTGCTAGCTGTGTTCCAGGCCACCTGGAGGCAGAAGCATTCAGCTTGTATTTGTGTATCACCTGAAGATGTTTGGGTTTTGACTACTGCTAGTGACACCTATGCCACAGAATAAGACCACTCCTGCTGCAAGTGAATTCTCCATAAAGAAAACTACCTGAAAGAAGAAGTGAGGAGGGCTTAGAATAGGTAATGGGTATCTTTCTGTTATGAAGAAATCTTGTCAGGATCTTATCAGGATATCTGTAAAATCATCCTGGGTAACAGGAGGAGAAAGGGTTGATAAGCCATTGGCAAAGGGATATACATCAGTATTTGCAAACTGAATAATGGGGTGTCCTTTCAGAAAGAGTCAATTACTTGTTCTCAATGACTTCTGCAAAACAGAGGCGAAGGAACTGGGTTCTTGTCTCAGTATCAGGTGAAAATGCTGCCTGGGCTAAAGGAACAAGACACACTCCTTACCATATCCATGTGTGATTTTCCAGGCACTGCAATGGGGATGAAGAGTCACTCAAAGAGCTGCACAAACTGATTACCTGTGTAATCAATACCTACTTACAGAAATCAGAGGTCCATGGACAGTCAATATGGATGCCAACTACACTGTTTTTCCTTAGACTTAAACTAGGGTGGGATCATGCAAAGCCTCTGGAACAACCCAACACCTGTTAGTTACACTGAGGACTGTTACAGCCTCTGTGAGATACAACTATTGGCTCTGTCTCGTGTGTGTCAGCATTATCCAACCCAGCTGGTCGAAATATTCTGGATTGCTTCACAGATCTGGTACAGATAGCCTGTCTCTGAGTCAGTGAACTGCCAGGTCACAGTAAAAACATGCTTTTCCTCTGTGCTGTCTTTCTTCACTAGTAATAGCCTAATTTCCTTGGAATTTGACATATACAGATTATGAGTGATTTTGTACATTTTAATCTGATTGGTTGCTCACAGTAATTGATCATTTCTCAAAAATGAAGAAATGAAGGTATTTTAAAAGAGAAGTCAAATTCTTAAGTCTTCCCTTTATGTTGCACAAGGTATAGGAACTAAACCCTTGCCTTAAATGTGCAATCACAAACCAAAAATGAGTGGTGAACATGACACAAATCAGAGCAGACTTGATTTAGTTTGAGCATTGAAAGAGTTTGTGGGGTTTTTTCCATTTGCCATGCAGCCTAAGGTCAGACTGTCCCAACTGCAGATAATACAGAACTCTACTATAAGTGAGGGGTAAGGTTTCAATAAGCTCATTTGACTTATTATTCTATAATAACAGTACCAAACGAGTGGGTGACACAGGAGTCACAGGGCATCATACAGCAGGCAATCTGCAGGACCAGGTCCAATTGCAGTCCGGTGTTCAATGCCCCTTCCAAGCATGATTTGTGCCTAGATGCAGCAAATCTTTGATAGGGTGTGTGGGGCAGTCATCAGTCTTAGCTGGCCAGGACAAAGCTGAAAGGTAAACAAAGTGAGTGAGAAGTCATTTCAATTGCAAAGAGGATCTCTGAGATTTGTGTTCCTGGCATATTTCTATACTCAGCGGGGCTTTCCAGCACGAATTAACAATTGACCAATTTAAATGTGCTCAGTGGATTTGGGCTCACAGACTGAGCTCAGCCAGAGGATTCCAAGAACATTCCTTGTGGAGCGGTATTTGCCCTGGAACTGGATGCCGTCCGTCCAGAAATACACCAGATGAAGAAGCAGCTGCTAGAAAGGAGGCAGAAAGCTGGGTTCCATGAACCCTGTACATACTGCTCTGTGCTAATATCCATGAGGAAAGGGGGATTCTGATCTGGCTCATGGATTTAGTAAACAGTAAGGACAGAGGATGCTGCAGAGTAAGGAAGACTGACATAATATGGGTGAAATGTCAACCATGGGGAAAACACAGTGATACAAAGGAGTTCTAGGAGTACAAGGCTGGACATGGCAGAAGTAGCATCATCGGTGTCCTCTGTCACACTACATGACAGGAAGGGGTGAAGGCTGGAAATGAGGACCAAGTCTATCAGTGAAGAGCACTTGAGACTGAATGACAGAAGCCAGGAAAGGCATATGTCTGCACTGATCCAGGTCAAACATAAGTAATGTTAAGATTATGGAACAGAAGGTCCAAACCTGGAGCAGCCTGTAGCTCATCTAACAGAACGAGTGATGAGGGAGTGTGGGCTCATCCACGCAGCAGTTTTGAAAATGGGACAAAGTGGCATCGTAGTGCAGTCAGTGCTTGGCTATTTGTGTAACAGGACTGTGGGAGAGGAGCAGCACAAAGTGGATTCAGAAGGACTCCTGCAGTGATGCTTTGGTGGGTGCACAGAGCCAGCCCAACTCCTATCCCGGTACAATTGTGTCATTTGGGCCAGGGCCCACTTGAGCCTCTGTGTAGGGGTCTCCATGCTGTTATCTCCTTCAGCGTGGGGGCACAATGCAGTGACACTTGGCCTAGCCCAGAAGGCAGCCAGCTCAGGCTCAGCCCGATGTATCTGTTCGGGTTCCTTACTATCCAAAAACAGCTAAGCCATTTTCCAGCCCAGGCTGACTGTGACATCCACAGTGGCTTCCTGCTGTCCCTAGTTTGCAATTGTCCACCAAAGATGGAGAAGACCCAAGTGAAGTGGTTCTTATTACAGCTGGATGGTTATGGTTAATGGCGACTGAACACATGTTTATGTTCCAAAAGGTTATTCCACAAGAATTAAGCTGATTAACACTTGGAGACCTCTACATGCCAGTTGTAAAGTCAGTTGGGATTTAGAGCAGGTCTCACTCATGTTTAATTTGTTCAACAGCACACAGCTATTAAGTTCAAGATACTGAAGCATCAGCCATGAATACACATATACCTCAGGAAGCTGTGGTGTAGCTGTGACAAGGATGTATTCTGATGAACTTAAATGTGTGTCATGTAGCTGCCAATCACAGCTGAGTCAGACAGGTCCTGACTGCTGGAAGTGGCTGTTCAGGCTTGTCATGTCCCCTTTTCTGAAGCATAATGCAAGCTGCCTCACTGGGGGGTGTGTTAGTCTTGAAGACCTACGTTAGCTCTAGGTTCTAGAGACAGGTTCTAGAGCTCTATGAGTCCTTATTCTCCTTAGCACATCTACAGCACATCAAACTATTAAATTAAACCTTTTGGTTGATAATCATTTCATGGAAAACTGCTTATAGTATTGGAACTTGTCATTCTTTAATGTAAAACCACTCAGAGACAGTGATGGCCAGGAAGAAATTACTGTTTCACAATGGTCAGAGCATGAAAAGGTACAAGATGGGTTTGCTTAGATAATTTCTAAATAAACATTCAGATGAGACAAGGCTGGGGAAACATGAGCCATGATGATGAATTACATGTGCAGTTTATAACGCAAAATGTGTTGCGTCTTTAGCTTAAAAAGCTGAGTGCAGTGTAGAGAAACACTGAAGTTCAGTTTGTTCATGCTGAATGAGCTGGGGCTCCAACTCCTCTGAAGTATTTTGGAAATCCCTACTCCTCCTTTTCATGATCTTCAATGCAGCATGTCTGTGGACTTGAAACACTTCCTAACACAGCCTCTCTTGCTTGTAGCTTAACTGAAGAGATTTGACCATGCTGTGCTACCCAGGCTGGTTCAAAAAGCCAAGACACTGCTAAATTCTGACACTGTCAAACAACACGTTGAATTTTCTTCAGTGGTCTTGAATCTCTGCGATTACATCTTTAACACATCAATAACTTAGCCTCTGGTTAGCAAGGATTGCTGAAGCATGACTAATCAGCAGATGAAAGTGTCTTTGTGGGGATTAGCTTTAATGAAAAGAAAAGGGATAGTTATTTTGGTAGTTTGAAATCTTCCATAAATCAAAGCGAATACTGACAAAGCAGGTTCATATGGTAAGAATGAAGCTATTGTGGATAAAATTAAGGGAACAGCTACTTCTATATAAATCACAGGCCAGGACAGCATTTGTAAGAGAGTTCATGGGAACAAGATCATTTAACTTCTTCAGGTGTAAATAAGTGATATTTAGCTAATGTTAAAGCATCCCAAAAGAAAAACAGATGGATGAGGGTCTTTAGTAGGGAGTTTCTTTTTTGGTTTTAATTTTCTTTTATTTGCATGCAAATAATACCCAGCTAGTTTATCTTGATCACTTTATTCTGTGCAGGGACAAACGTCCAACATATAACTTGGTATTTACCACTGCCAGAGAGGAAGACATAGCAAGAGAAACTTTAGTCTTGATCCCTCATAGCAGTTGTTTCTGGCTGGTGTAAATTAGAAAGTTTCTTCATCTTCTATAATGTGGCTTGGAGGAGCTCACAGGGACCATGGGGATAGTGGCAAATAGAAAGAAATGCAAACTCCACACCTTCTGGGGAGTATTCATGTTCAGCTCCTGAACTTTAGACCTCCTATATAGTCCTGTGTGGTTAATGTGCTGTATAAATAATCACCTCTTGAGCTCCTCCAGGCAGTGACTCAGAGCACCCACGCTGAAAGCTTAACCCTCTCCGATGACTGTATGGGAAGCCTGGAGTTAGACTGTACGTGTTGATGTACCTTACAGCTCCCTTCCCTTTATGTTCCTCTGTTGGTTTATGCTGTGCCTTCTCCATTGCTTTATTGCGACTTTTACATTTATCGCAGATAAATTATCACAGATGTGCGAATGAACCCCAAACTTACAATATTCCAGTGGGTCTCTCTGCCTCTGAGTTAACAGAACATCCTTTCAGCTAGCCTGAGGCAAATGGAAACAAAGCTCAGATCCAGGTTCCCTTGCTTTCACCTGTGCTTTCGTACTGCTATCATAGGCACAGTTTGAAAAGAAAGCTATTAAAACATTTGGTCTGCATGTTGCAGAAACTGATGTAGATGGTTCACTGGAAATCACAAATGCTTGCTCATCACTCTAAAGAAATGTGGCATTAAAGGTAAGACTCTACACAGAAATATTGGCTTGCAATACTGCTCAGTTACACTTTTGGAGAGCTTCCCACACTCTGGAATCATTCCTTTTGGGTGCTTTTTGTTGTTTTTTTTCTTTTTATGCTATCTTTTTCTTGTGCTCTCACAGTACAAGCTTTTGTGAGACTCCTGATTGAGTGACAGAGCTCTACTGAAGAGTTCGCAAACCAGGGCCTTACTCTAAGCTATTTAGAGCTCAGCTTGTTTTCATACTTTTAGACAATTTCCACATAGCTGAGGCTAATGATTATATATTTAATATGCATCTCTTTTCTAAGCAGTGTCAATTTTTATTTCTCACAATACAAACATGCTCTGTATTCAGAGTCGATGGAAATGTGTACGTGTGTGTGTGTGTATCTGGGTTCTAAAATCGTAGTTTGGTTATTTCAAGTTTTCTAGGGAAATTAAAGCAAATGACTGTGTGGTTACATAGTGACAAGGGTCAAATTAAGAAATAATTTTCATGGAAGAATTTACCATACTGCCTGGTATAATTACTCTTCTATTAAGTAGTTTTTAGGGTCATGGTGAAAAAATAAAAAATCCAGACCAACAAAACTCTGTAATTCATGATGTTTACATGATTCATAATTTATAATGGGAAGGAAAAGGAACGTTATGTGCAAAAATGCTATGCACATTTTTGCACAACATTCTACTGGTATATGAATCATGCTTGTCTTGGTTAAGTCAAGGGAAATAATCCCAGTAATGTATGTAAGGCAGTCATGCCCACATGTCTGGGGTTTTTTATATCCAGATTTCATTGGAAAGAGAGATACTTTTTAAACAGATGGCAAACAAGCCCCTTTCCCCCCAACTACTTAGCAAATTTAATAACATAGCTAATTATAGGACCGTGTATGTTAATCCATTCATGTGCTTGCTCCATATATTTAATGTCAGAAGTCAAAGAGATCTATGGAATTGCTGGGCAATGGCAGCTAAATTACATCCAGACCATATTCCCTCTTTAGGCATACTTTTGAGACTGAATCTCTTGGGATTCCTGTTGGCAATTCAGTACAAAAGCTAGTATAAAATTCTATAGCTGCAGTCTGGAAGTGATGTTAGGAGAAATTGAAATGCACTCAGAGGCTACATTTGCCTGGTCTAAGGTGATGTCCCATATCACATTTATTCTCACGGGTCAGAAGGAAGAAGGTGAAGACCGTTGTTTCCAGTGAATTTTCCCCGTGGCTGCTGGCTGTGTGCTTGGCTGGGCCAAGATGCTCCCAGGGCTGTTGGCAGGAGCACCACAGTCATCTGAGGAGTTTGAAGGACCATTCCCTTCCTCACTCAGAGCTACTGCATCTTCTCTAATCTGTCTGGACCCTTCAGCTCCCTGGTCACAACTGATGGAATGCTAGACCAGGACACCATCGATTCCAGCACGTCAAGCACCTACGGAGACCTGCCTGTTGAGGGGCAGCGAGTACCAGGAACCACCTCTGAGTCTGTGAAGCATCAGCCCCATCTTTGACTGCAAGCTGCAGAGGGCTGCTTGGTGGTGCATCTCGTGGTATCCTGCAGGTGTTACAGCTGAAGCATGTGTGACGCCACTCTTGCTCTGAAAACATGCCTTTGTGAGGGGAGAGGTGTGCTGATCACCTCTGAGGACAATGGCTCACTTTGCCGTGACTGACAGCCTGGAGTACCTTGTACCAATAAAAGCCTGATCTCAAGTGTCAGATGCTCTGAGTAAGTATGTTTGGGGTTCTTACATCAAAAGCTGTCTGTACAGTAAGGAAAACGAGCTCGGAGCCAGACCATCTCCTGGCTAGTTTTGTATTTGTCATATGTAAAAGATTTGTCAGTCAGGAAGATTTGGCTGTTTATGTCACCAGTTCTTTTTATGTAGAATTCAAAGCAAATTACGAAGAAAGTATAAAAATTTAGGTTAAAAAATGTGAAACTTGTAAGAGAAAACAGTAATACTGTCTGGAACAGGTTAAATACCAAAAAAAGGCAGACAAAATTAAGAGTATCTGAGTTCCATAATCTATGGATCTGCCTACACGTATCTGTTTGCTTCAAGTGCCCTTTGTGATCTGTCAGAATTATTTAAAAACTTTAAAAAATGTATGGAAATGAATTTAGTCACGTATCACAGACTAACTCGGGAAAGAGAAGAGTCTCACAAATCACAGAGGGATTAAGGTGGGGGGTGGGGATTCAGGAAAGTGAGGGTTGGTGACGTCTGTTTCTGTGCAAGTGCCATCCTCACCCTCCCAAGTGTAGGGGCGAGGTGTCTCTCAGTTCATTTAACCATTGTGACACCTGTTTGGTTCCCACAAAATGCAGAAAATTCAAAATATTCATCCTGTAGAAAGTGACTGAAAGCTAATCTTCTGTTTGAGTTTCCCTCATAATTCTCATTATTTTGTTAGTTTCATAATCAAAATTATTTTCTCTGAGATTTTAACTCTTGGAGCTGCCAGAAAAGCAAAACTGCAGTGGGTTTACAGGCTCCTACACTACCCCTCAGAAATGCAGGGTTTTTCCCCAGCCACTTGGTCTGTCCCTAAAGTTCTTGGTGGGGTGGAGGTGCTGATGTCCAGTCTGTTTCTGCCGCAGGCTTGTGCCTGAAAAGCAACAGTCTCATACCTCTGTGCACAAGTCTTCACCTAAAAAAAGCATTCCAGGAAAGATTTCCACTGACACCAGCCCTGCAACTCAGCCTTCTCTGCTACTGCTGGCTGCCTCTGGAGCCACGTCCCGACCTGTGCTTTCACTTGGAGGGCAGCATCCCTTCCCCACAGATGTATTTATCTGAAGTGCCTTGCAATCCTAGAACAACCCCTCTCCTGACCCCTGTATCCTATATTCTTCCCGACGTCTGTAGGTTCCTTTTAAAAATAGAGCATGCCCTGGCTGCGTGTCTCACTGGGCAGAGGGCCTACTGCCTGTCATCCTTGATGTCTTTCTTACTACTTGTTTCAGCTGGTTGTTTTCTCGGTATTTAAAGGCTTTGTTGTGTTCCACACTTTCAATTAAGGAGGAAAAATGCTCTCTGTGTTGTAAGAGTGAAACTGGCAGTTGTATACTTTGGTTTGTAGCATAAACAGTTGCACAAGGATTCATTGGCAACCTTCCCTCCACTAAGGAGGCTATCAGCTAAATGTCACAGATGTGCCTGGGACTTGCCAAGAGCTGGAAATGTACTGGGAAACTTCTGAAAATGCCCTCAATTAAAAAAAAGAAAAGCTCTCAAGGATCTAGTGGACACATGTTAGCTGCAGTAGAGGATGGAGACTCTCTGAGCATATGGTCAGCATCTCTTCCTGTGCATCCCTCCTTACCTCTGGAGTCCTCTTCCTCACACAACAAGCTCTGCCTCTCCCTCTGCTCGACGCCAGTCTTCTCCCTCAGCAGCTCATTTCTTCCGTGTGGCCTATAAAGCTGAGCTTTTCCTTCTCGGCAACAGGATCACAAATAACACAAAGCATTAAAAATGCCCTGGCCCCTTGACGCCTTCGCTATAACTAAAGCAACAGCATGATCTTGTTGCTGGAATGCTTGCCCTCCCTTCCCTCATCACCCATCATCACTTCATGGTTTAACTACAGCCTAATCCTGCAAACACTTCCTACCCAGCAGAGCACTTACCAGCGCCTAAGTAGCCCACTGACATCAGTGGATTATTCCAGGTAGTACGTCCTAGGAAAGCTAAAGAAGTGTTTGTACCACTGGGCCGTTTGGTTTGCAGGCTCTTGGGGGATATTTCCTTTTGTCTGTAAAGAGGCCTGCACACGCATGGCGCTGTATAAATAATTAATAATAACAGAACTCACATCGAACTAGCACATATGGGAACTTGTACCCCCGGCTTTCCTGGCTGCTAGAAGGAAAATCACAGAATTATGGAGTTTACAGAAAGCCTCCTGATAGCATATCTGTGTTTGTGGTGTTCCCCTCACTTTGAGAAAGTGTTATCTCTTCCTCTGCACCAGAGGAAACATTGAAGGGCCTTCACCTGGCAAGAATTGCACCGGAAACATATTTTAAATTAATCCCAAATCTGATGAATATCTCCCAAAGGTAAATTAAAGCTCTTATCACCCTGTCTAACCTTTAATTGCACAACACAGGAGGTCTGGGTTTTATCAAACTATTGACTCTTTTTGTTTTAAGATTTCTTTGGCTTTCAGCAATGTTGCACAAATTATTCCTTGGTGAAGGCCTTAAGCAATAAAATAAGCTGCTAATTTTATTTCCAATGGACTCACCCTTTTTGTTCTCAAATTTTGTTGAACTCTTTTCTCTCTGAAATATGATGGAATGAATTTGAATAGATCCAAATTATCGAACAAAAATAAAAGATTAAACCAGGAAAAATAAATATAGAAGTAAAAACAGAGCTGAGGGGCCACAGAAGTTTGAAGCTCTATGTGATGTTACAACTTCTGGATTAAAGAGAAAAGCAAAATACTCCCTTTATTAATATGATTAGGAAGGAAAACGAACTGAAGTTATTTGTTGGAACATAGTCTCCTCCTGTCTGAATCCATGAAAATGAGCCTTTCTGTAAGGGCTGTATGTCATGGTCATACATTTCTCAGGCTTACATCATCTGTTGCTCAGAGAGAAGTTTATCACTCCAGTGCAGTAGTCATGAAGGAAGGTGGTTTCCTCCTCAGTAAGAAGACTTCTATTTCCTTGTGGGGAGGGTGACATACCTACCTCACATTCAGCTGCTCTACTTGCCATGTGCTTTTGCAAACCAGCTTGAACTGTAAAGGTGCACAGGGTAAGATTACTATGTATTTTTGTTGCATTGACAATGCCTTTTAATAGCAGGTAGAATATAACTTTCCACCTTAAAAGAATGCTTTAGCCACCAAAACATGGAAGTCACTGGGCTACGTTTCATCTCCATGGAAAACATTCAATTTTTTACAGAATAATTTAATATTCAGTGGTTCAGAAAGTACAAAAGTGAGCATGAGTGACTGCCTCATCATCAGCTAATACTGATATTTCACTATTTTGAGGAAAAAACTTGGAACACTAGACATTTTCTATCTTACTCTGCAAGTACTCTAAGCACCAGGTAATAGTAATACTATTCCTTCCTCACTAATTTAGTAAATGTTGAATAGATCTGTTCAAAGTGAAGAGGACAAGATGGAGAGGTGGATGATGCCCTGCTTCAGCAGACAGTACGGCCTGGTGACCCAGGGCATTCTCTGAAGCAAGATGCAGAGGAAGAAGTTAGTCTCCAGTCTTAGCTACCGAGTAAAAAGCAGATTTTTTTGTTGTCAAGAGTTCCTCCTTCATCAGTACTTTGTGTCTTGCCCAAAGCAGTAAGAATCTCTGAACATCTACAGGATAGGGTATCCTCTCCTTGGGAGGAAGGGAGCATCAGAGTCCCAAAGGGACTGGAGGAGGAAATAGTTCATGTGGCTCAGATGAAAGTGCTTCTGAGCATGCCCAGGAATGGAGATTTACGTGGGCAATCTTCTGCTTTGAGAAGTTGTCTGTCTGTGCACTTTAAGATGTTTTGTGTTAGAACTGGGATACACGGAGATTTTTCCATACTTTGTCACCGAGTAAGGCACTTAAACATTTGTGTATTTAGAATATAGGTGCTTCTGTTTTCAGTTTGGCAGACAGATCATTTGTGTACATAAATTCACATGGACATGGACACATGCACAAATGTGTGTACTTTGAATCCATTCACACACACAGAAACACGCAAGTGTATACATAACATTTAAGTAAAGTGTTTATGTATAATGATTTTTAATATATATGTATAAATAAATAAATAATTATTTATAAATAAGAAAAGTTTAGCCCCATTTAAAAATGCCAGCACTGGTCCTTTGATACAGATTTTGCAAAACTGCCATTTTGTCTTAATTCTTCAACTGAAAAAAATATGAAGGACTTCTATTTGTAGAAAGAAAGGGTTTTTTGGTTAACCAAAATTTAAAAGAAAATAGCAAAAAGAAATCCTGAAAGCTATTAAGTCTCTGATTTCTCACAAACTCTTGTTCACAAAAATGTTTTCACAATGTTTTTGAAATATGTGTGGAAACTTTTTCTTCAGCTATTGGGCAAACACAGCAGTTAGGAGTACAACTGATGCTGAGGGAAGGGACATAAATCCTTAAGGCACAGAAGTCTTACACTTACCCTTTGGGTGCCTGCAAAATCTGCTGCAAAATTTTGCACATGAGGTTGTGAAGGCCTTGACAGCGTCCTTCCTCCTTAACAAGCCACTTACTTTTGTAAGTATTCACAACAGGCTGATAGATCTGCTGGTATTTCAAAAGCAGTTTCCAAATGACTCCAAAGGTGATATTCAAGATAATTGCGACCAGTTAGGATCACATTTTCAGAAGACATCGGAAAAATCTCATCCTTTCTGGTATATTTTAACTAAGTCAGTGCTATTAACATTCTGGCCCTGGGTTGTTTTTTCTATGAGTTAGAAGAAACACTGAAATAGTAGCAACATATTTCTCAGTGCTGCGTTGATCACATGCAACAAGTATTTCACAACAATAAGAGTAGTTATGTTGAAGCGAGCTGCATACATTGACTGCCCAGCCTTGGGCTGGGTGACTTTTCTTTTGATAGGAGCTATTGCATTTCTGTGCTCATTTAATTGTTTACTCCTACCATGTATTGTACATGGGAGCTGTAGTCTCTGCTTGCCAGATATTTAACTACACCATTTCTAGTGCATCTGTAAACAGTTCCCAATTTTACAAATTATCAGTGGGGTTGAACTTTCATTCACCAATAACCCCAGCAATATGACAGCTGGGGCCTTGGTTAATAAGGCTGCATGTAAGAGCTGGTCAAAGTTACTGTGCTGCACTCTGGGTGGGAACTTCTTCCTTGACAAGAAAAAAGTTCTGCACCTTTTTTACTTTATATTTTGTCTCCATATAGGAGGAGGCCAAGTTTGGTTTGCAATAAATTGTCATTTTATAAAAATAGAAGGCAAGAAAGTTCAGTTTAAGTACTTGGGTTACCACAGACAGATGTCACATTTTGATTTTTTTTCCCCCTGTCCTATTTAAACATGTCTTCTTTGTTTTGAACCACATGTGAAGACCTCCTATCTTTAAACCTAAATAAATTTTAAAAATCCTAGTCTATTTCCAGCTAGTTCAAATGCGATTAATTTGGGGTGGGGTGGGGTGGGGTGGGGGGTGGAAGCAGGCCATTTTAAAACAGGGAATTAGATAACATTGACTTTACTATTATTGTCCTTAAATATTTTTAACAGGTACCAGTGATTTAGAAAAAAGAAAATCGCTGCACATATAATCACAAGCAAGAGTACATAAGCAGGTTTAGATGATCTGTTTTAATGCACAAATATGTATTTACTATATTGTAGTGAGAAGCGTAAACTGTTTTATCCAGGGTAATTTTCTTCTCATTTATTGTGTGTCGTTGGATAAAAATTCATAGGTATTCAGGCTGTCCTAGATCCTGGTTAGCACAAATAAAGGAAAATTTGGGCCTTAAATAAGTTTATTTTTAGGTTATCAACCACTCTGTTTAGCTTTCCTTCTTCTCGTAAATCAATTATTGAGGTCTATTTAATTAAGAACAGATTAGAAACATTTTCATTGTTGTTTTTTTAGATTTCCTTTGTACCGAAGTGCTATGGAGTTAAAACACCAAGCACAAAAGTGCACAGCCAACCATGACTAACTGCATAAAGCAAATAACAAGCTGTACGATCAAAAACAAAAGTCAGTGCCACTCATGTGGAATAATAGAAATCATACCACCAAAACACTTCATACACGTCTCATCTACCGATGTACACACTTGCTCAGCTCGTATCACGCCTCAGGAATGCAGTTACAAACAGCAAGAGACTGCAGGTGAGGTAAATACCCGGAGGGGAAGCAGCATTTCCCTGTCCCTCATCCTGACGATACCTCACGCCTTCAGCTGGGGGTCCACTGGCCATGAGGAGGGAAAGGCAGAGCAATCTGTTACTCAGGACATGCTTCTCTCCTTGCAGTTCTTCCAGTGGTGTCCTTGGGGAGCTAAATATACATATTGAACTCTATTGCCCAGGGTAGATAATTTGCCATGTTTAAGCCAGACGGCTGATGGAAGATAGCCATTATCCATTTTCACTGGTCAGAGAACCATGTCCCCCAAAGCACACAAAATCATCATTCCATGTTGTATTCAGGGCTCTGACACAGTCCCCGTCTTTACTATCATTAAAAATCACCTTCCACCCTCTGCTCCGTTTTCTCAGGGGGTGCAAAGGCCATTCTTATTTGACCAAAGAAACTACTACCTGTTTACAGGATGCAACTAAGAGTGGGGCATGCTGGATTTGGCTGGGAGAGGATATAAAGGTTTTACCAAGCATATTTTTTTTTGCTTCATGTTTCGAAACAAGCAAACAAAAACCCAGCCCTCTGCCTTTAAGTGGAAAACAAATCCAGCTTAATTTTTGCTCAACTCTCACTGCAGGAAATGGGAAACCTTCTGCTGTTTCATGGGGAATTGGAGCAGGCCAGAAAGATGAGAGCAATAACAAGCAGCCACCCACCAATAAAATGCATGTAGTAAAGCACTGTCAGAGAGATCAAGGGCTTTGCATACACTTTAGGAAGGATTAGATTTCATTGTCACTTCAGGCCAAGGAGGAGGAGATTCCATATTCCTGCAGTCATTCATCCCCAGCTACTCCCCTACTCCTAAGGTTCCTCTCTGCTGTTATCCAAGGACCCTTTAAAAATGCTGCTGATAAGTGCTAAATATTTTAAATCCTATGCCTACGACTTCAATCAGAGGAAATTAAATGCCAGCTTAATTATCTCTTGAATTCAATGAGGACTCTAGCTGACAGGTAAATTCAGCTCCACTGTAAATGGAGGGGGAATGCTGGGATGGCTGGGAGCAGAAATCTACACCCTGTTCTGCAGCTCTACGGCCCCAATGCTGCCATGTTTTGTAGTTGTCAGAAGCAGCACATCTGTCCTTTTGGAGACCAGTGCTACATGTGTCAGTGCAAGAACAGAAACTGCCAGAGTGTGCTGAGTTGTTGACAGGACAGTGTTCCAGTGAAGATGATAACTCAGATATAAGATTAACCACATGTATTCCCATCCTTTGAGCCATATCAGATACCCCATGTTCCCAGTGATGAGCCTTTTCCTGTGCAGGTTCTTAGTTCGCTGACGCCTGGAAGGTGTTGAAAATATTTTCTGAGCGGATACCTGAGTGTCCTATTTTCTCTTTAGCATAATTCCTCCTGATTAATGAGTTCTATAGGTTCAAAACTGATGACAATTTGTGTTCTGAGTCCTTAAAGTGTTGAGAACAGTTCCTTCAGTAGTCTGCTAGATAGGCAAACCGGCTATCCTAAGTCTTGTTGCTTATTCCTGCCTTATTCCTAAGGACCAGCTTGCACCTTAGATCCACTTCTGTAAAACACGGCATTTGCTCATCTTTGAAAGTGCTTGGAGACATAGGATGAGATGTGCAGGATGTGTGTGCAACGGGGAGCAAAACTGCACTTGGTGCTTTGAAAACAGAAGCTGGACAAAATCTATAACTCAAAGAACATATAATCTAAAAAATAAAAATAAATAAAAAATATTAACTGCCGTCAGAAAAATAAATAACCCTTTTAGAACTAATAGTAACATTCAAACATACTGATAGTCTTTCAGTCCATCATTAGGTACTTTTTAAACAAAACTATATATTAAGTCTGTTCAGTTTCATATGTACTTATTCGAGAAAGCAAAAAATTGAAAAAATATCAGGTTACTGGAGAAAAATATAGTAGTTTTTTTATTATCAGACTTAATTCCTCCCCAGCAGCTTTCAGATACTGACAGCTCAAGAACTAAGAGGAACAGCTGTGAACCAACAAGACCAAAGACTGGAGACAAGTACAGTGGCTGCTGCAACATCACTGATGCAAGAATTTGCTCAAGCTCTTGGGAGGTTGCTAGTGATAATGCCAAACTAAAGTGCATTTCTGTATATGTGTGTGAATACTGCAGGATATTCTTTGAGAAAATAAATGCTGCAGGTGGAACAGACTGAAATCTCTTCACTGACACAGGAACCCTGGAATGTCTTAATGATACCAAAATGACACTGTGGTGTTCAGGTGAGCTACCTTAATGAGCTCCATACAGAGGTCTTTGTGATGCTGTTGGTACCTGTAGGGAGCAGGAACTCTTTCTTCAGATTATTCCAGGAAAAGCTCTGTCAGTCTTCACTGGGGCCTCTGTGATGAAGCTTTTAACCTGTGGCTTGAGAGGTGCTTTGAAACTGCCATCTGTGTGCACTTGACATAAGGCTGCACAGACCTTCTAACTTGTGATTACAACAATCATTAGTCAACCCTGCTTCTGGAAAATAGTTAGAAATTCTGCTACTATATGACCCTCCTCCCCCAGTCTGCTCCATGTTTCTACAGTTTTGAGAAAAAAAAGTGAGCCCCTCAACTCAGTTACTTGCCTTATTTTGTGTCAGAATCAGAATCAAGCATAGTTGTGACAAGCAAGAGAATCTGAAATAAGACTTTCACAGAGATACTCTTTCTTTATTGTTGCCTTGATTTGAGAGGCTGAATGAGCTGTCTTGAGCCTAGATAGCTGTTTGCACATATTTGGTTGCAATTTGCTCATTGAGAGTGGGGTGAGCATCACTTTGCTGCACTCCACATGCACTGGAGCAAGCCTGGTGTCACTGCAGACCCCACCTGCAACAAAGCAACAAATCTTAGGTTTACTGGGATAGGGAACACACCACAGAGGTTCTGACAGTGCCAGGGAGACCATACTGCCAGTCCCCTTGTCACATTCTCCCCAGTAAGCACAGCATCTTGCCCCTAGGACAGAGGAATGGGTTTGCCTCTTCCTTTTGTTCTTGTTCTCCATGAGAGGGGACAGTAATGCCATTTGTATCTTGCATACCGGCAGGTACAGCTAAAGCACAGACTGAGGCTGTTTCTGAGCTCTCTGAGCTGTCTGACGAACTGAAGGAGCAGAATTTCTGCTCCAGCTGCCAATTAGGCAGGTAACATATCCCTGAGAAAGGTGGTGTGCAAGAGCTAATTATTTTTGTATGCTGCTGCCTGAATAACTTGAGTCTGCCAGGTGCCAAACGCCCCTGGAAATCTGTGGGAACTGAAAGGTTCGGCTTGTTCCTGACTCTTTTATGGAGTCTTCCCCTAGAAAACTTCAAACTTTTAGAACAAAGGCTTCTTATCTGCCGGGGGTGAGAGTGAATCATACCCATGAGAAACACGAAGTAGGAAAAAAGGACTCCAAGCGCTGGTTCTGTGAGAGCAGTATGCGTGTTCCCCTGAAAGCCCGTCCCAGAGGTGAATCAATGCCACTGTACCTTGCACCATTTCCTCACATTGCTGCTCCTCTGCTTTTCTGCGTGAGTCACTGAGTTGTGATCTCTGGTTTTCGTGCTTCTACAATCTTGTGCAATGTTGTCGTGACTGTCACGCAGTTAAGCTTTATCTGTTTGTTGCATTACATAAAATAGTCTGTATTTTGGATAAATAAATGACCTAAATACCAGCATGTCTGGTCTAACACAGTAAGTTTGTAGAAAGTGGTGGCATGGGGAAAGCTTGGTTGAAACGTGGCTTTGGTGTGGTAGCCAGTAATTTGTTAGTTTTTAATTGTTTTCTTTTCCATTTTTTCTCTTAGTTGTCTACTTGTGAGTGATAAAGAAAGAGAAGACACTGTCATTGTACACATGAACTGATGTGGTTTTACTGCATTTGGCCACACACTTGAAAGAAATATGCTGGTACAGAGCAGCCACAGGTCTTATCTCTGCTGCCACTCCTTTCACAAAAGAATGATCTTTACATCAACAGTTTCCACCCTTGGCTTGATAACGTTGCAGTCCTCCCTTTTGCTCTTGGTCCGAATGCAGAGATTAAAAACACTCAGTTGATGCAAACGGTGGGCTGATACAACACACAGAATGGGGTGTAGATGTGCTTCACACAACAGAGAGCAGAATTGAAGGGGAAAATGTCGCTTGGAGGCAAGACGCCTCTTTAATTGATTATGGCAAGGAAAATCAAATACCATATCTGCTTTTCTCCTGGAGTATATCGAAAATGATCATAACTAACATCTGTTCATGTTAAGCAAATACTTGTCAAGATTTAAACTTCTGTTTGCATACAACTCTGAGTAGTGCATCTTAAAGTCATACATATTCATATAGAATGAAGAATGCATAATGTCTGCATAAAAAGATAAGCTGTATGACTATATATGAAGACAACAACTACAATTCTCACAGCACTGTCATTGGTTAATTTTAAAATATTCAAGCATTATTTAAAAAACAGTAAGCTGAACTTAAAACTACACTACAAAAAATTGTATAACCGAACCAATGCTGACTTGTTTTCCTCGATATTAATCAATTTTAAAGTTTCCCGTTTTTTTTTTCCTAACACTTTTTGTTAATTCATTGTTATTTTAACCTCCAGTAACACGATTAGACTTCTTCTGCCTCTGGGCAATTGAGTTATGCTCTGATCTCGAGTTCTAAGGGAAATGTTCAATTTTATTTTTTTCCACAGTTGAATAAACAGTACCATGTATACTATCTCTTGTGTTAGAATAGTGTTGTCTTCACATAAGACTCAAATAATGGTATTAGTCATTCATTTCCTTGTACACATACACCCTATTGCGTGTTGACAGGTTTATAAGGATGCAGTGGCAGCCGTGGGTGCAGGGAAGCTCCTAGACGACAGCCTTTGAATCCTTGCAGTCCTGAGCAATGGTGCCTGAGTTAGTCTGTTTATTGTCTGCTTTCTCTCCCAGATGCTTGACTTGTCTGAAAGATTAATACATTAACAAGAGTGGTAAGGTCCAGGGTTGCACATCTTTAAGACATGTTTATTACCAGATGGCACATGAGATTCAAAGGTCACTGTGGAAGGTAACATTTTAAAGTGAAACAACAATATTTATGTTCAAATACTATGCTGATGAGATCATAGGGAAAAATGTTTCTGATTAAATTAGTTTATAAATAGCCACAATATATCTACTGAAAATTCCAAATGCCACTTTTAGTCTTACTTCTTTTATTCTATTACTTCCTAATTTATTTAGTAACACAAGACTACTTTCTTACATAAACAGAATAGCAGCTGGAAAAAATCTTTACTGGATGGACAATCACACTTTCTTAAATAATTGAAAATCCATTGTGAAACCTGGTTCTATTGTTTACTACTTAAAGCTAATATTCCATATCAGAGTTTTTTAAGACCTGAGAGTAATTTCAACTTTCAAATTCTCTGAGGTAAAATTCAGCTTGCAGTCATAATGACGTATTGGCAGATAGCTATGCTTATTTACAGGCAATATCATGTGCTACAACACATTTGACAAAAATCATGTTATGCTACTTACACAGAATCCATACAATGGAAAGAAAATCCTTTTCTTCAGCATTTCCATCGGACTGACTGTCTCATAGCTCATTAGTAAACAGTATCAGTAATGCTAAACCTGAAATGGTGTTTATCCTCTCAAATTGTCATAAACTATGTAAATTCCAGAGGAAATAGTTTTGCATAGGTTTAAAAGGGCAACTAAGCTGTTAATTAACATTTCTTATCTACCATGCCACACAGGCATTAAAATGCAGAGGATTTAAATGGTACTTACTTTTCATGTGATCCATTCTCAACTTTCATACCTCCTTCCACTGGATCCAGTCCTTGTTCTGAAAACTGTTTCAAGGCACTTAACGCTGCCTAAAGAAAAAATGAGTTGTCAAAAAACCCCACTGACACAATTGTACTAGCACCAAATGAAGGAAGGTGTGTGTTTTGATATTCTAGATTTAATTAATTTCCTGTATATTTAAGCCATTTAGGCTACAGAGCTAACAGAGTGGCTACACAACAGCTCCATGATAGGCAGCTGGGCTTGGGCATGGATTGAGGATATCTCCTTCTTCCTGGGCATATGAGTGACTCCCATTTGTGTCAATGCAAGCTTCATCACTTATATGAAGAATAGCATATACTTTTAGGATTCTTGGCTTTCTGTCTGTAAAGTCTCTCCAGCTTTCCCATGAGCTTTCCTAGAGCCCACACTTCCCAGAGATCCTGTGGACAAACTTTTGTCTTGCAGATGGTTGCAGAAGGTGTGAGCAGTGGGAAGAGGGTCAGCAGGACAACACCAACACTCCAAAGTCAGACCTGGAAAAATGTTGCAGCCTGATGTCTTAAACACAGGTAGTGAAATGTGCTAAACAGGGGGAGCCAATATGGGGTGATTAGGGAGAATCAGGAATAGAAGAACAGTCAGTTTTTATCTAACATTTTCCCGTGCAAGTGTACTCTTCATTGACCAACTTCTGCCTCATCTGCTATGAGCCCCCCTTCTTCTCTTCCCTCTATCTGCTTTGGTAAAAAAAACATTCTTTTTTGTAATTGATTCAGCAAAGGTTGATTATGAAACTCTCTGACACCACATGGCTGACTTTGAAAACAGAGCCAGCAAAATAAAACAGCTGAGGTCAGTTCTACTGAGGTGAAATGTAAAGCAGAACCGCAAAATGGATTTTGCTTTTTAATCACTTCCTCCTGAGATGCACTCAGAACTAATCACAGGGGAAAGAAAAGGTGACTTTTCACAGACATTATGCCCTAAGGTAACACCTCAAGCAGTGGAACTGACTGCAGGCCCTAAAGTGCTGTTCACGGTGAAGCAACAACTGCTGCTCTCTTCTTATGTGTTGGGACAGAAAGAATCCATATCTCTATCTTCATTTCTCTCAGAGAGCAGGGACCCTGCCTGGAACAGGAGCTGCCATTGTAATGAAGTACTAGATTTGCCTTTGTACTAATTCTTTGCCTGGATTCTCTCAACAACTCCTTCGCTTGAAAGGTATGTTTATACAACTTAAATATTATTAGACAATGTGTATTTTCGTAAGATGAATGACAGCACAAAAATTGCCAGGCTGCCCTAAAGTAAAAGACCATGTGTCCCATATTTGTCTATAGTAATGACTGGCTGCTAAAGCCTCAGAAGGCTGTACAAGGTACTCCCACCCATAATGCATGAAACTAGAATCTTTCTAGTCTGCAAAATGTGATGGTTTGTGCCCTGACCAAAAAAAAAAAAAAAAAAAGGGCTAAACATTTTATAAAGTGTCTTGGTAAACCTCAGATTATCACTGTTACCTACAATCCACTCCACCTTTACCATGTGTTCTCTTAGCCCCCTGTATGAGATCCCATTACTGGATCTTTCACTGTTATCACACGCTGAGTTCCCCAGAGAGAATTCTCTTCCCTCATTTCTTCTGGTTTTCTTGATGTTTTGATATATTTCCATTCTTCATAACAGTTCTTTTTCTACCACCTCATAGTGTCCCTTGAAGTTTCACATGTGCATTCTCTACTCCTAAAAAATCTAACCACCATCTGTCTTTCCATCCTTGATCTTGATTGCTCTGCAAAATCACTGTTCACCACAAAAAATTCCTCCAGTGGCAACGAAGGTTTTCAACTACTCTCTTCTTTTCTGTTCCAGTAACCCAACACATTTCTTCATCCTGATTTCTCTCTTCTCTCCCCGAGGTCCTTTTCATCACAATGCAAGCACTACTCATCATGTGAGGAAGGGGAGTGATTTGGGCTCCTATGTTTCCTTGTACTTTAATTGCTCATGGGTTAGCAACTGAGAGAAAGAATCCAATGGGTAGGGATTGGCACCCAAGAATCCCCTGTCTTCTCATATCCATTTTTTCCTGATGCACATTAGCAAAACTATCAGAATCTCCTTCCTTCTTATGTATGGTCAGCCAAACCCCATTACCAGGTAGCCCTGCAAGGAGAGAAGGAAGCTGAGACATCCGCTCCTCCCACACAGTTCAACTGCTACCTCATATGTTTCTCAACCCACCTTGTTTACTTTTTCATATCCACTCTTAGCTTCCTGGTCTGATGTGCGAATTGTAAACTTACTGTGGAAGAACTATGTGTTCAGGTTATTTGTTTGTACAGTGACTTGGACAAAAAGGCCCTGATCATAGTTTGTAAATAGAGCCAAGTAAAGTTTCATTCAAGATTAAATCACAGATTGATCATATGATCTGCAGAACAGTCTGGTCTCAATTAGGGGTAACTGAAATCATGAAATCATCAAGAGATCAATTAGACTAACACAAACATCCTAATTCTAGAACTGCTGAGTAGCTCTTACTTACTACTGTTTTACTCACAGAACCAACTAATTGCAAGGCATCTCACATAAATTACAGAATTACAGAGCAGCTTTCAGGGTTGTTTTCCAGGAAAACTGATTTGAAACTTCTTGGATGAATATTAGCCACTATCTTAATAGAATCAGATGAAGAGAGCCCCTCTCCTCTTCTAACAGCAAGGGAAGAAGTACTACAATATATAAAATATAAAATATAAAATAATGAACAATTTGCCTATAAGCATGGATCATTGGGTGTCAGTGGGAGCATGGGAGCATAGGGGTGTCAATAAAGTAAATATGGAACAATTAGAGAAAACACATAAAATGAAAATATGACTCAAGGTGTTCAATGATAAGCATGTTTAATACCAGCACAACTTCCAAATCCTAATGCTTGTTACATGGTGCAGTCTCATTTCTTCATCTCACCCTTCTTCAAGCCATGCCTTTCCCAAACTGAAATATGACATAAAAGATAAAATCTCAGACCTATTGCATTTGTGAAACCAAATATCAGAAGGGGTGATCAGATCAGCAGGGAAGTAATGCTGTGCCTGTATCCTTGATCTTCCAGCTACAGGTGTCAGGGTGTTTTTGTAAGCGCTGTTGAAGACTGCATTTTTCTTCCAGCTCCTAAATGCTCTCCCACCCAGGACCTCCAGCTGCTCCCAGGGTTAAGCTTTTCTTCCCCAGGTTCTCTCAATCTCCTGCACCTCACAGTCCCTCTTTAACTTCCAGTTTCCTAATGTGTTCCAGGTTTATATGAGGTCTGATTTCTTTTTCATGGAAGCATGTCTTAGTCTCCGTAAGTTACCTGTGGAGGAAGCCTAACTACTTATATCCCAACATTTGCAACAAGATTTGAGTTTTGGGAAAGTTTATTTCCTTTTTAAAAGGTACATTCGTGGGATGTGGCTGAAGGGGAGTAGAAGAATGGTAGAGAGAGCCTTGCAGTGTACTAAAAACTCCCCCTTTTCTTTCTCCCATAGTCTGCTTGTATTTGGAAGGATCAGCAAGCTAAGAGAAGCAGGTGAGTAAACAGTACTTTGGATCTTAATAGATGTCTTTAATGTTTCTTCTCTCCCCGTCATGCCCCTAGACAGACATGAAGATGCTGGATTCAGGAAGGAAGCTGGTAGCTTAGAGGCTGTGACCTGAATAGTCAGCAGAGCGACACAGAGCTCGAGTAATCTCCAGTGAAGAAGAGTTACAAGCAGACACCAGGCTAATTTAATCCATGATTCAATTCTATTAGTCCCAATAGATTTACACCACTTGGCTTAAATATAACTTATGAATGGCAGATAACTTAGGTTAAGTGAAAAGGAAAAGAAAAGAATGGAACATTTGACAGTGAATCTGGTGAACAATTTCCTCTTTTAAAGGCTCAACACTTCCTTCCATTGATATTTTCCTTACAATAGAGCATCTGCACAGATACAGAGAAATTTTTTTCTTCCCCAGAAGATTTTACAACTGTTTTGTGAGTGAAGCCCCATAGGTTACAGAACAGATGTCCTTACACATTTCTTGTATCACTTGTTTTCTGTGTAGCTACAACAGTGCCAAAAATACGATGCCAACAGGATGCACCGCACTGCTAGCTGTTTGTCTTGGCTGCCATTTCCATTATTAGTATGTGTGTGTATCAGGATGGGGATGGATGTTTCCAGTCATTTTTTAGCTTTCCTCAAGTCAATTGGCAATTAGTAAATAGCACTGAAACTTGTAAATATTCTTCCTGTTTCTCACTCTCGGGATTAAATGTCTTATAATGACAATCTAGTAACATTAGATCATCCTTTAGCAAGAACAGCAGACAGGCACTCCACTAGCCCATATGCATTTCAGATCACATCTTCATGATAAAATTTTCAGGTTTGTTTTAACACAGTATGTGGTTTGTGTTTTTCCTCTTAAATTTATATTACATTTCAGCTTATTCCATGAAACTGAAAATTGTAAAAGTTTGTTGTTCTCTGTGGCCCTTCCAGTTGACTTTACCAAGGAGGTCTGAGACAATCCTAATAAACACACTGCCTCATACTGTTAGTTCACTGGCGATATGCCTCCTAGCATCAGTTTTCTAACTACATAAAAAGCCATATTCAGCTTGGCCTTCATCAGTGTTTTCTGAAGACATAAAATTACCGGCAGAAACTGCAAGACTGACTTGTCAGGGTCCAGAGAAGGTCATGAAGGACAAGATTTTACTGTCTTTAGTAGCTGGGTCTTAGTTCAGGACAGAGTTTGCAGAGTCAAGTGATTCATTGTGGTCATATTTCTTGTAGTCACATGCCAGATGCATCAACAAGTGTCTGTTGCTCAAGTTCAGGCTTGAGAACATGTTTGCTTACCAGGTTACCATGATAGACAGATATAACTCTAGTCCTGGATTTTAGTTTCAAGCCAAAAGCCTAGACAACAGCAGAGTCAATGCATGAGAAAAACTGGAAGCAATTGTATTTACAAACAAACCAATGTTTATTTGTTTTCTAAATCAAAAGAAAAAATGTCCCCCAAATCAGTTAGTTTCTTTTGCCCTCTCCCTGACTACTGAGGCCTCAAAAGGCAATGTCAGCTGTGCAATAACATTGCAGCAAAGCTGTCTGCATCAGTAATGAGATGCACTGCATGACTTTTTAATATATGGATTTTAATTTCACATTTAAAGGCTATTGAAAAAAACCCCAACAATATTACAGCTATAGAGGTGAGTTTGAAGGCTCAGTGTCCCGAGACTGAGTAACTATTTAAATTTGTATGTATTCAAATTATTGTTCTTGGTGATTGTTTTTGATTTCTCTAGATGAAGAAATTTTTGACTAAGCTTCTACCTGGCTTTAACTTGCCCACAGCCAATACTTCATGCATACAGAAATGCACAAAGAGAAGATATATTTGTGTAGACTTACATACATGCACACAAAGTAGCTAAAATTTGACTCCTTAACATACCTATTTAATTCTCTTGGATTTGTCAGGCTGGCTACATACAAGCTAAACAAAAACTAAGTATTGCAAACAAATCCCTTTTTCCCACAGCTTCTGTTGTAAATGAATTTACTATATTGCAAGCAATAACTCCTGCTAGGAGTTTTCATCGCTTTCCTTACAGTGTGCTGTTCTCTCCAGTTGATTAGATTTCATGTGAACCAATGTTAAAATCTGTTTGAATATTAAGTTCAGAAAGGCTTTTCACAGTACAGAGTATAAACCTTGATTAAATGACTTTAAGCTCCTTCCTCATATGGTTTATGATATGCATGAAAAACACAGGGTTATAATCTGATTAACTCATGTAGTTTACATGGAAATAGCATTTTCCAAACTGATTAATCTCTGCATAAAGGCATAGTCACCTGAGAGGCACTACACTTAAGGCTACTGATTGCACCTGTCAAGAGAAGGAACTTGGAGGATAGGAGGAGTCCACTATTTCCAAACAAAGAATGATGATTCACAGATGTAGCTTAGAACAAGTCCCACGTAGTAGCTAATTCTGCCCCCAGGCAACTCATGCAGCCAGAATTTAAATGACACACAATCCATGCACAGCCTGACCTTGCCAGCTTTCTGGGGGTAATCCTAAAGGAAGGATTAAGTGTTCTTGAACAATTTTTCCAATATATTAAACAGAGCTTCTATCAACAACAGCATGCATGTCACCTTCTTCCACCTAGTTATATTGGACTCGTGTTCTCATTCCTACACGCCTCTTAATATTCTGAGAAGTGCATGGAGTGAAAGACACTGTTCAACACGGAATTTTATTTCCATAGGTTTTGGTCTTCAACCTAAATTCATCTGCTTCATCTACTTAAGTAAATGTAGAGTTGGGAAAGTCAATTGGGCATGGCTTATTTTCCATGTGAACCACCACACTAGAAATCTGACCACCATTCTTGGGACCATGCAATAATTCCAGGAGTAATGAATGGTGAAGCATTCTCTCAAAGCCCAAGAAAGAGCTACATAATCATCTGGGGTGAGACAGTTCTATTGTTTTAATGGTGATATAAAGCTTTCCAGTCACAAAGAGAGAAAAGCATGCTGAAAAGCACCTATTTAAAAATTAGGAAAAGCTATGCTTTTGTATGAAGAGGATTTCATAAATAATACTTGAAGTCAAACACATCTAAGTTAATGCAACATAAGAGATTAATCAAGCATGGAGAGGTTAGTCTAGTTGCCAAGTTTAGTTTTGTGTTCTTACTTGTGGGTAGGAAGAAGAGAAGAAGGGATTGGTAAAGGATCTATATGGGACTTGGACTGTACGAGACTGTTCTTTAACCTGTGTCTTCTCAGACTCCTCCCACACACATATTCCAGTTGAAAGGGGCAACATACTCAAGTGCTACCAAGACTTTTGCCTTCATGACAATTTATGCAGGAAACCAGTAAGTTGATGCTTCTTCGTGAACATCTTAAAAGAGCTTTCAGGTTCAATGCCAGCATCTACTGAGGTGTGTCTACATCCTCTAATGGTGAAGTGAGGTGTGAAAATTGGGCCCCAGTACCAGCAGTTAAAATAAATCTTAAATAGTTAGAATAGAATTAAAATTTAAGTAAATCTTTTATCAGATATTTCCAGTATCTTTTCAGTGGATCTGCTATAGATTTTGTCTAGAAATCTGGAAGTTCTTTTAAGGTAAATTTATTTCTAAATTCAAAACTTGAAATTTTTCCTTCAGTTGCTGCAATTTCAAGAACAAATACAGAAAGAATCATACATCATCACAGCTTACTTATGAACATGGAAGAAAATATTTTAAAATTAAATTTCCAAGTGTTTACACTACATATATACAAGAGAATTTTATAAGATGGCAATTAATCTTGCTTCTAATTTTAATCCTTAGACAAAAGCTACCTAAACACCAACTTTCAGAAGGAGGTAGCCATCTAAGTAATATAGGTGCTTTCAATAATTAGAGACTTCCAAATGAGAGTATTTAGATGGCCAATTATTGTATCAGTAGGTAGAGGTTTAAACCATGCAACTGAGACAACACTCAAGCATGACTGAGAAGCTGCAGACAAAAATTATAGGATATTTTGAGAAAGACAGATTCAAATGTAAAACTGAAAACAGCAGAATTTATATCCTCAGGCAAAATCCTGCACCAGCATTGAAGAAAGGCTGTGAATCACTCTCTCATCACTGATGGCTGGAAAATATCCTTGTCAGCTGTGTTCTCAGAATGATTTGGTTTATTTATTTATTTATTTATTTATAGGCATTTCTCCACATCACTGCAACAGATTTGCAAGTCTGCTGTCATTAACCCTATATGTGTTGCAGAAGATTTTGACCTCTTGATTTTAAATAAGTGGACTGAGATTCTTGACTGCGTAGGAGTTTACAGTGACTTCTAAAATCTGCTGTATTAGACAGTCCTCTTCATTTATCTGACTTCCGCAGTTACATCCTGGTATTGACATCACTGCCACTGCCATCACTACATAGGTATCAATACATAAATGACTGTGTTATTCCTGATGAGGGAATGGGCCCTGACCCACACAATAATGTAAATATAGCTAGAACTTTTTTAACAAAATTAATGAGCTATAAGCATTTATTCTGTTATTTAAGTAGTTTCCTTAGGCAATTGCTCATGCAGAGTGGTCCAAAAAAAAGATATTAAAAGATTTTTATGAATTCCAAAATATCCACCCCAAAATGAGTATACAACAAGGTTCAAGCTATCAAGTATATTACTCAATATTTACATCAACACGGTTACTCTTTCACTTAGTACACTGAACTTGTAAACACTCACTAGTGTTTAGGTACTTTTTGCCTCTCCTTGCAAATATCATCTTTTTCATGAGACGAAGTGTCACTAAAGAACAGAGGTAGTTTATTTAATGCTGTTTTTAAAGAGAAGGAAACCAAAGAGCGGGAGCATGAGCACAGAAAGGGCTGGCCCAAGGTCAGGCAATAAAAGTAAGAATCAGTTTTATTAGTTTACATGCATTTTGTCATAGGCCAATCTAGAAAGAGGGAAATTCTAAGTAAAGGTATTTAATAATAGAAAATTTTAGAAGTCTGCACTGCAGCCATTTAATTCAAATGCCTCATTCCTACCATTATCACTCATCAAGCTATCATCTTCCCAACAATGCAAAACATTTTCGATGACATAGTGGAGAAAAACACTCCCTTTTAGGAGAAGATGACTGGTGAGAGCCTCTCACAATTTTTTTTTGCTGAAATATTCTAAAGAGTACTTTTCCCCCTGCAATGTTTAACAAAACTACATTTTTTTCCTTTAAACTTGACATATTTTTGTGTCTAAAGACCATACACTTTGCTTTAGACATGGGAGCAATTTTCTAAATACCAGATTCCTTGGTTTTAGCAATTTTACAATGAAAGAATGTTTGTTCTCTCATACTGAGTCCATTACCTTAAATTTTAAGTGCTTTTCAGTCTGAACATGACTAGAAACTTTGGTTTGAAGACAAAAGCAATAGATTACACTTAATGCAAAGCATTGGCCGTTGGTTTCTTCAAGCAGCAAATTGTAGCTGGAACAATGGGGGAGTTTAGGGCTGTAGATTCTTGCATTACAACATCTGTAATGAAGCCCATGTACTAAATTGTATCCTATCTCTGCTTCTGTGAAACTCTACCCCTGTGGCCGGCACACTGGCATTCAGAGGAGGATACTTCCACCCTCAGAGCCCTAATGACCAATCCCCCTCTTCATCCTCCAAGTCTCATTTTACAAGTGTGCATGTATGTCCAACAAAGTACCAAATCTAGATTGACAGCTAAAAGCATTGTATTTAGCATATATGGCATGTAATTAGAAATTTGAGTGTTTCCAAAAGGAAAAAGTTTTTGATTCTGATCTTAGAGTATTCTTTCACTGCATTAGCTGGTATTTTTTTCCTAATTGAAGTTGATTTAAGTGCAAGTAGAGTCATACCCAAGAGCTACAGGACAAACTTCTCATCTGAAGTAGTTTGCAATATAATTTTGTCTTTGCTAACTGTTGATGGCTTGTCCTCATCCCATTTTAACCTACAACCATCAGCTCCTTTAATGGAAGTGTCTATAAAGATCTTCTCTAAAATATGCTTTTCCAGCACACTTAATGTCTTTTAATGTCTTTCCAATTAAATCCAGATGTGAAAAGCTTAAGGAACAGTTCTCAGGACTGAAAAAGATGACATAAATCTTGCAGCTGACAGAGATCCCACTGAGCTCAGTTGGGGAAATTCACAGAGGACTTCTTGTGGGCCAGAAAAGCTGCTGGGTATAAAGACAGATGTGTATACTCCTATTAAAAAAATTTAAATAAAAACTGACTCCTACAATGAGGTATCCACAATTATCAGGGACATTACTAACTCAATCCCTCGATGTGCTGAGCACATCCTGTGCGGTACAAATTTCCCTCATCTTTTCGGGAAGTTTATCAGAGTTGAAGGGGGTCACATCTGTTCGGGAAAGAGCCCCTCACCTTTCAGGATTGCACCTCTTAAACCAGTGTAGGGGCTGATAGGGGGAAACACCGTCTGTCTTGCTCTCTTCCTGCTATCAACAGGGAGATAACACACTCTGCAAAACAATACTGAATTTCTGTCCACTTTCCTTTCTCTCTTCCATAATCAAGTTAGCATATTAAATTGTGGTTTCATTACAGAAGACTCCCCAAATGTGATATTAATTATAAATTCTTACCAGTCTGATGGGAAACTGGGCATTCTTAGTAGCTGACTACCACTGCTGTGCAAGTGCTGTTTGTGCAGCTGTCAATTTGGGGTTTGTTTTGCTGTAATCACTTGCACAACCTTAGGATTTTTTTAAATTTTATTTTAACAACAGTACATCATCTTATTTTGCCAAACACAAACTGTAAATGTAGGCTTAGATCAAGCCACATCTTTCAGAAGGACAGGAAATGTTCACACACACAGTTTGTATCAAAGAATGTCTCTAGAAAACTGCCCAATGCTAAAAGCTTTCATACTCTCCTACCTTCCTGCTACTTACTTGTTTTTTCTGAAATTAGTGAATTATCCAGACAGATCAATGATTTTTAAAGAGCTACATCCTTGTGAGACATCAGAAAAAAAAAAAGAGGAAGAATGTTCCAGGATAGAAGAAAAGCCCATTTCTAACCGAAGCTCAAGTTTGGGTCCATGTTCATTAGGGATGGCAGCTTCAGCAGTGACATTTTGGATAGTATTACTTAATTTCTTTGCGTTTTTCTAAGGTCCATACCAAGGTTTTAGCAGGATTTGGTGTCATGAGTGAGTGTATAGAAATATGAAACCAACTACCTGAATTAAAGGACAATCTTATGTCCTCAAGTACAAGTGATCCAATATGGGATCTGAGCAATAGGGCAAACCTAACACTGAAAGCAGCAGGCTCCTAAACACACACACAAACTCTCTTGAAGACAAAATTCCTCTGGTTCACAGCTTGCTTTACTTTTCACAATGGCAATCACTTTTCAGACTATCACTCCTTCAGGGCTGAAGGCTGGATCTGACTCCCACCGAAATCACTGTTTCATGGCCATCACTCAGGAGACACGAGGAATGCCCTTCCCTTGGAATGAGCCGCTGCTGCCATGAGGATCCCACTCTTGGCGAGCTCAGGGAATGAGCTCAAATCTTTTGCACTTTGCTGCCAGGGACCACCAGGCCAGCTCTGATTTATAGCTTTTTCTTTACAGTTTTATGATACAAGAATGTTCACTTGTAATTACAACAGCATTTTGTTGGCTCCCTGCCTTCACTTGGGTATGCGCAACACCATATCCTTCATTCCAGCCCTTTTTATGTCAGGACCCCAAATCTGAGAAGAAGTACATCAGTATTACAAGGATGCTGCAGGTCTTGCTGCTCCTTAAGATGGGACTTGCACATATTTGTTCAGGGGGACACACGAGCAGATGGATCTGGTATTCAACTAGGAGCCTAGTGGAGAGCTGGTCAAAATTCTTCCTCACAAAAATATTACATCACGAAAACACTTTTTATGAGAATGTATGACTTCTGAAAAAAGGTTTTTTAGGTCCAGGATAGGCTCTTCAGTCAAAATATCACAGACAAGTGCAAAATATAACCACTGGGCTAATGACCGCTTGGTGTGCTACATTCATATACTTGTTGATTTGTCTCTATGAGAAAAATTCAACAGGCCTCTAGTTTTTTTAAAAGTGAATGGAAATACTTCGGCTCTTGATTCCTTTTGTGGGATAAAAAATCTGTTTTATTCAAAAGAAGGTGACCCTGCCATTAAGCTGCTGTATCATCTTGAAGAAACTCTTTAGCTCCATATTTTTCAGACTACACTTAGCTCCTGAATTTGAGATAATCAAGCAGTACATTTCCATCACTTGTGGTTTGAAGTTGATTTTGTCATTTTCAGTAGAGGCATAACCTCCTTCAGGGAAAATTCCAGGTATTTTAGATACCATTTAATAGTTAACTGTCAAGCAATTTCCAAGTCTTTTAAACAAAGAATACTTCTGTGCTAGCTTAATTTATAGAGCCATATATGTCCCATTTTAAGTGGATGTGATTAAGAAGAAACACTAAGCTTAGATTATTCTACTAAATGAGAAAAGTTTAAAGCCAATAAACTGTATCTAGGATTTTAGCTGGGAGATGAAATAAAAGGCACATTTGTTCCTGGTCACTGAATTTTTAACCTGGGCCTGTTGCTCCTGCTGTTAAGCTCCTATACATTCCTTACTAGCCCATAGTGTCCAGCATTCCCAGCTCTCAGTGCCTGGAATTAGAGGTGAACTGCAAAATAAAACCAGGTTTTTTTGAGAGCTAGTGTATGGAATGCATCATATATTCTGACAGAAGGCGGCAAGTGAAAAGGTAAATTTTTAAAAAGAGGTCTACAGATTTTTAAAAATTTAGATTAGATATACAAATTCTGACCTACCATTTGGGTCTGAGAATTCTGGCAGTATCTGAAAAATGGAAAGATGCTGCTGAATCTGGTGGATGAATGAAAGCTGTACATTGTCTAGCTCCTTAGCACAGAAAAGGAGAGGTTGAGCCTTATGCTCTGACTCAGGTCTCTGTTTCAGGTAAGAGAACACTTTTCAAGTGCTCCAAAGTTTGCCTTTATTATACAACAAGCAGGAATGAAAAAAACTGGGTTTCTAGCAAAAAAAAAACCAAACCACCCTATACTGTTTCTGTTCCTCCTATGCCTTTTCAAGCTTACATTCTTTTATTTTAAAGTAGAATATTTTGACCTGCCTTCTTGCAATACAGGAGCTGTAATATGACTTCATTTTACCTCAAAATCCTGTGAGGGTATTTGGGTATTTCCTTAAGGTAAAATAAAAAGCTAATCTGCTTTCAGTGACTCATCACTCCAGTGATCAAGTTAAATGACACCATTGCAGAAAAGTCTCATAACACATATTTTCCCCCTGCCTAGTCCAGTGCTGCTATTTTGCACACAAATTCAAGCATTTCTTAGCAAATATGCCTTGAGGTCAAGGATTAGTCTTCATTTAAAATCAGTAGCAACTTCCTTCCTGTTCATTTTGTGAAATGGTAGATGTACTTTTTATTGGATTATTTTATATTTTCTTACTACTTACAGGTCTCCTTTTTAATGGAAAGGCCAAATCTCCCCTCAGATTCAGCTTCTGTTGCTGTTTGTGTGTTGATTTAGGTAGGAACTGGCCTTGTTCACTTGGATTTGCTTTAGCCATTAACTCCTACTTCAGTCTGCTACTGCACAGGTAGAAAGGTAAAAAGAGTAGTAAGAGGCACCTTCAGTCAACTCCAGGATTGCTGTCCTGTTTGTGCTTTTCTGCTATGAATGGTATATGTTGGGTACTGTGTACTTCAAACAGTGCTTCAAGAGAGACACCAGGAACCAGATTTCCTCAAGAACGTCTTAAATTCAGGAACCTCTCCAACTGGCAGGTCACTAATGAAGATTAGATGCTCCTTGACTCTGATTAACTGAGTTCTGCATCTATGGACCTGCTTTTCCTCTATTTACAGTTACAGTCAAAAATATAGATATATGACCAAAAACTTTACCAAACAGCTGGGTTTCAGACTGGAAGATCTGCTAACGGCTATTTTATCATTTCATCTTAGCATCTATTATTAAAATTCATTAACCACAGCTGTCAAAAAGAGCTAACTCAAAATCTTGCTAGTTACAAAATAACCTGTCAGGATTAGATTCAATAAAAAATTCAGGTGCTTACAAATTAGGCGCTGTAAGAGTAAAGTTTTAAATAGCACATCCCTGGAATAAAATCAAAGGTCTAAAGTTAAGTACTCCAGCTTTTTACTCAGTATTAAGATCAGAGACAGGTTTCTCTGAAGAATGAGCTGAGAAAGCTACATGGTGAGTACCTGCAGGCAAACTCCAAGCCTAGGGGTGAACTCCTGGTCCTCTCTGGAGTTCAGCTGCAAAGCCAGGACCACAGGCAGAGGCCTGGCAGCTTGGTCAGCTGGTGTCTACAAATGTACAGTCCTCTCCTGCAGACAGGTGGCTCTTCAGCTCTCCGAGAGGCCTGAGCAGAGCTTGCTGTTGTCGTTGAGAAAGTGACCACCAGACAAGTGGGTGGAGGTAAGACTCGCCTTTTTGTCAATGGCACAGATATGAGCACTATTGTCCAGAGCATGAGAGGTACAGATTTCAGATTTCTTAGCTTTAGGTCAACAGGCTACATATCCGACCTCCTAGGTGACGATCTAACCTCCAGGATCAGAGATAGGGAAGATACAGCTGTTGCAAAAAAAAGTCAACATACACGGATCAAAGAAAAGGAGGAGTCTGACTCCATAGGCTGATCACAGCAGTTACTGAGCCGTCCTGAGGATCACCCCATGCTCCCTAGATAATTTCTATTCTTTATCTAATTGATACTTTAGCAGTAAACTCAGAAGTGATGAAAGCAGGAATTGCAATCCAGTACTTCTGCTTTTGGGGGCTTCTTTAACAGGTACAATGCAATAATATTCCTTCTCATGCTTCGTCTGTGCAATCCTGAGTATGATAAGGTATTGCTATGTGAAGGCTCTGCTTATCTGGGGAGGTAGATAAATAGCTGCATGTGCATGTAGACAGTCTCCTGTGGCATGTAATTATTAATACGTGAAGGCTGTGGGAAGAGCAGTGTCTGAGTTCATGTTTCCTGAATAAGTCTATGTCACTGCGTAAAGCATGGAAACCACTAGCAACTATCCAACCACAGCTAAGAGGGAAAGCCCTCAGGATGCTGTTTCATTTAACATTCTTCTGTATAAGGCCTGTTAATGAATATACAGCTCTATCTTAATAAAAGACTTTATTAAGATAAAAAATAATAATCCTTCACTATTCAAGCTCTCTTTATGCAAATAATCCAATAAGCCTGCACATGTATGCAAACCCTTTGAGAGGGTTTCCAGGATCAGGATACAAGCAATTTTACGGTGCCATCATAGAGTAAAATTAAGTTAGTTAAAATCAACACACTCAGAATAAAAGCAAAAATACTAATGCAAGTTAAATGATAGCAGAGAGTAAAACTTTATGTCCAGTCTCAGTTAGCTCTAAGAATTTAATAATTTTAGCTGTCACATAAACAATAAAATCAGAGCATGAAGGAAACATTAGAGTTCTAAGGCTGCAACCAGAAGCAGAGAAAATACACGCATAACGTTATGCATATTAAACAGTAATATTCCTCAAGCACGAATAAGACCTAACTGAAACCATGCTTGAGATAACTGTCATGCTATCGAGTTACAGTAAAGAGGAGATCAGACTTATTCTTTCCCTCACAATGAAATCAGTATAAACAAATCATATAATGTTTGGACACCAAACTCCTGAAACAAAGAAACCTAGAAAAATCTCTTAAAACCACCCACAGACTCCCCATGCTGGTCTGTGATTATACAACTGGAGAAGATCATCCAAACTGTGATGTAAACCAATGTCAGTCTGCAAAGGATAGTACTACAGTGGTTCTAACAAAAAATAAAGCAAGTCCCTGGAAGAGCCATCAGTAAGGAATACTTTCATATTTACCATCCACTTTCCCCATAAATGAGGAAAACTTTTTTTAAAACTTAGAGAAAGAACTTAGCTTAATCCCTACACTGAGGATACAAGAGACACACTCTCTTGTGTGTTTTTACTATACTGCAAAACACATTCAGCTAAACAAAAGTGAGCCTGGGACCAACCAAAAAGGAAAATACTTCTTACTGGACCCCACTGCTTTTGGTATTTCAACCTGCTCCTCTATGAACCCCATTTTGTCCTCCTTATTAGTTAAGTGGATACACCTTCATTTTTAGAAATAAAGATCCAAAACAGTGTAATTTATTCCCTATGGACTACTCACTGAAAGAAAAGATCCAATGCTGAAAACCTTTCTGTTCTATCAGTAAAATACAGTACTTCTGTAGACCGTATTTCTACCTCAGAACTGCAGTTTTATTCCCTGCCTGTCATCTGAAAGCAAACTGTTCTAGACCTGCAAAAACATTTGCCTCTCTAGAAGAGATGTGAAAGGGTCCAGCTCTCTGTCTGTAGATATGGCCTAGAAAGCATAAACCTCCATGCACCTCTTAGGTGAGGCTTCACGAGATTCAAGACACACAGTACTAAGGATGCTAAAGCAGTGGACTGACCCAGCTGCCCTGAAGGTGGGGTCTATGACCTTTCCATCTTTTGCCCTGTTTCTGCTCAATTTAGATTCCACAATGCTAAAAGAAAGTTTTACTGAAAAAAGGAGCTAATGATACAATGCAAGGCCATTTGCAAATGCTCTGGCATTCCTTCATTTCTAGCTATGCCATAGAGGAATTTGATATTCAAATGTATTTAGTAAAGAAACTCACTTCATTAGAATCAGCCACCCGTGAAAATTGGTTAATAATTTATATTTCCCTAACATTAATTTTTAAGCCACAATTGACTGAACTGTAACTTAGTATCAACAATAGGCATTAATCATACAAAAGAAAACAAAAGAAGCAGTAATGAACTGACAAAGCTTGTTAGTCTTCTTCAGTAAGGGTGAAACAATTAGCAATACAGTGAATATCAATCATTCAAATGCTGCAAAAAAATCTCTACATAAAGAGAAAAAATGAAAAATCGTAGCTGACAAAAACTCAACAATTTTGGAGAAAAAAAAAATCTAATAATTATTATACTTAACAGACTGTGAAAGAACACTTCATTAAGAAGATGCTAAAATATTTTGTACTAAAATTAATAAATTTTCATTCATAAGAAAGTATGTTCTGCAGAATTTACACAAAGTTTGTTCTTTCATATAGTCATATACGCTTCTTAGGTTGCTATATTGCTAACCTTCAATCTTTTTCAGGTCTTATTTACAATATCATGCCTGACTAAAAGCTGTTCTGCTGGTATCAGTGTTACCAGCAGCTGCACACTGAGTTACTAACACACTTGTACATCAATAGTGGTTTTGGTGAAACATAACAAAAAAGATTCTATCTGTTCTTCATG
This sequence comes from Edolisoma coerulescens, assembly GCA_013397115.1. Classification (NCBI taxonomy): domain Eukaryota; kingdom Metazoa; phylum Chordata; class Aves; order Passeriformes; family Campephagidae; genus Edolisoma; species Edolisoma coerulescens. Next base: position 237,530 of record VWZW01005609.1, read on the forward strand.
ATCACTAGCTCTCTCATGTTTTAACTACTGCAATGATTCCATCAAAGCTCATCATATATGAAGAGCTAAAGTCAAATAATTTCCTCCAATATTTTTATATGATTTTCCATATGCAATTTTAACTTAGAGTGTTTATAAATAAATATAAATTATTATGAATTCTAAAAACAAAATACAAAAGTGAAAAAATGTATTTTTTGAGTTACATGTTCAATCAAATATAACTCTCACCCTTCACTGGAGTAGGGACAGGAAGAAGTCTTCACTAAATTTCAGAATCATTTGCTGATGTTTTCTACATCAGAGTTACAAGTTTACAACATACACTGCATATTTTAATAAACAACATGCTTACTTGGCTAATAATTTCTAAAAAGAGCAAACCCCTCCTTGTAACAGCTGCAGTGGCCCAGATGTCACAAAAGCAGAATGCCTTTGCTATGCAGGGGAGGGGCAGGCCTTCCCTTTGCAGAGGCACGTGGAAGTCCCAGCCAGCACAGGCACATCGTGCCTGATGGGGTAAACATGGAATGAATTTATTTGCTACTGTACAGATGGCAAAGGAGCTTCAGACCTGGAAAACAGCAGTTCCAGCCCCATGCATCAGTTTCCCTGCTGCCCTACTGTGCAACTACCCAGTTTTTCTGATTCGGCAACAGGATCAAGATTTAGCCTTGAAAAATGGACTCCATAGAGAATATGATGTGCATATGTCAAATAACAACTTACCAAGTAGTCAGAGTTGCTTGTTTCTGATGAACAGCAATGTTTGGCAGGCAGAGTTGCTACCCTTGCAAACATGCTGTTTGCATTGTGGGAAGGTAACATTTTCTATTGTGGTCTCTTCAAAGCTCTTAATGCACTGTTAGACTAAAAAGAGCAAGCAACAAAAGCTCTGATTTCTCCTGAAAAACAGCAGAGCTCCTTCCTTGTAAAGCATTGTGGAAGGTCCTACCTGGTACTGCTAGAAACTCCGGCCCTCTGCTTTCCTGAGAAGCAGCAGCACAGACCTTCTAGTCTCCTCCCAAGTTTATTAGTCTCTCTGTCTCTTATTAATGTTTTTTACCAGTTCCCTCAGCAGTGAAAACTTAAGTCATTGTGCCCATTTCACTGCTGTGCTGCTTCAGTCTGCAGGTTGCTTTGGCTGACAGGGTGGATCCTACCCCTGGATGTTCAAAGAGCTAAACATGGTGTCTAAGGGGAGTGGAAGAAGCAGGTTTTTGCCTCTAACATCCTGTAACTGGAAAAGGGTAAGCAGAAAGTGAGGAGAAGCTCGAGATCAGACAGAATCTGTGATCCTCATCATGCAAATGAAGGGCTTAGTCATGCAGTTTTCTGTTTGGAGAATGCTACCAGTAAGGAGTAACATGACAGCTGCACTCTCATAATAGCCAGTTTGGATTCCTCTATACTCTTCAGTCATTGTTTTATTACTTTGCATTTAGATGTAGAAAATTCCATGCACCTGCACTATGCAGCATTAAACTCCATATCTACTAAATCTGCCAACAAAGAAGCCAGTTCAGCCGATGGAATTATTTGATGTGGTCACTCACTACAAAGTGGGTTGAAAGCACAAACTTCTCTCAAGCCCACCCCTGTGGAAACAACTGCAGCATTTTAGTGATGTGGGCAGGACCCAAGCGAGTAAGGACAATTTGCAGCACACTTGAAAAATAAGTTATTTTTGAAACAAAGAAACAAAGTTTCTTTGTTCAGCTTTAACACGTTTCTTGACTTGTGTTACCCACTTCTCCCTTTCCCATTCCCAAGGAAGTTTCCATTAATCATCCCTCTAATGGAAACACTTGTGTCTGATCACTGAGCAGTGGACACAGGCATAGTCTGTGGGCATGCACTGAACAAGAAGCCCAAGGGAAGCCTAGCTGAGAAGTTTGGGAAAGCAAGGATGCCTTTTTAAAATAAACTTTGGAGAGGTCAGCGGGACAGCAAAAGGTCAGCACCAGGCAGCCATTGGGTAGATGGCACAGGAGAAAGACAACAACACTTGTCATTAATTATATCTGTTGGAATGCTACACATTTCCCCCCCCAAGTGGTAGTACTCCAGACATCCAAGCACAATCTCTCCCACGTCCTACTCGACCCCAGGCAGGGCACATGCCAAGAAGCTTTCATACACTAAAAGCCAAGAAGTAGCTAATACAAGGGGAGCTTAAAGAATTTAAATTGTCCCTCCACTTTGAAACATTTTTTCCTTTAGTTTCAGGCCATCCTCATGACTGTCTCCTTTACCAGTGATATACCTATTCCCTTAGAGCTAAATATGGCTAGATTTCTGTGCCCAGCCTCAAGCTAACAAAACTCTTGACTTTCATCAGAGAGGAATAACTACAGGGAACTGGACTGCTCAGAAGAACTCCACTCCTAAAATCGATCATGCAAGATCCTTGTACAATGTACCACTTACCCAGGTCTAGAGGTATCTGATCTGCAGAGGTGTTGTTTCCTAGAAACACTTTTTGCAATATGTCCGCAGATGCCAGAATGCGTCACTGCTGCCAGTGCTCTTGCAAAACCTTGAACCATCCCTATTTACAAAGCTAACTGTTTCATAAGCAGCAATTTCTTTTATATTAATAAAACCCCCAAGAAACAGTTGGTTGCATAAGAAATGGAAGGCTAGTAATCAATGGATGACCCCATTCTCACTTAACCCTGAATTCAGCAAGCACATAAAGTTCATTGTCTTTTGTGTGCACAAGGAGACAGGTATGTCTAGAGCACAATTTATCCTCTCCTAAATAAGTAGATGGGAGGAATGAGCCTTTGGAAATGCTTTTCTCTGTACTTCCACTACAGAAAAACTCATAAAATTAACCCAACCTAGAAGCATTGTAGGCATCTGAAAGGTATGCAAGATGCTTTAGTGACTATAGTTTATGAGGAAGTTTTGAGTATTATAACTCCAGCAGAGTAGTTATAAATCATAGTAGTTGTAAATCGTAGTAGTTATAAAATACGGAATTATATTACCTGTCCATGCAGTGAAAAAATCTGCTCATTTCTGCAGAGTGGCCAGAGATGTCTTAAAATCAGCCTGTGGGGTTCTTTAGTGTATGTGAAACAAAAACCCAGAATTGGGGCAGGGGAGAGTTGGGACACCTTGTACACTGCAGAGCCCTGTTTTGGGCTAATGCAGCTGGGCAGACATAACAACTTTAGCAAGATCGATGTGGATATGCTAGGCCTTGCTAGCGGGTTCTGATTATTGAGGAGGGAAGAAAAGTAAGGCCTGCACTGGGGAAGGCTTCACTACAGGCTACACTATCCTGGGGCTTAAGGACAAATTCCCCTACCATGCAAGCAAACTCCCTACCTTAAATCCACATCTTTAAGATTGCAGTAGAAAATAATATATCTTTTTGTAGAGAACAAGGAGACTTGTGGAAAGAGAGAACTCCTCCATCAGATAAAAAACCAGACCGTGTCTGTTTTCACTTGAATGATGTATCCAACAGGGAGTATTTAAACTGAGTGTTACGGTCTGCCAGTTCAAGCTCCAATACGGGCTTTGAACCCACCATTTTGGAGCCCAAGTTAAGTCACCAAACTTTTTTGAGAGCTCTTCTTTAACTTCTTCTCTGTAGTTTTCAAGCTTTCATAGAGTCATAAAACATGGGAAAAATAGGCTCACTCTACCAACAGGAAAATATTGTGGAAGGAAATATATGCTGTGGTAAGTATCCACAGGAAAGTATTAATCATTTTTTTTACTAAAAAAAGGAAAAACCACCCAATGCTGAAAAAGTAACAGCACTGTAAAAGTAACTTGTTAGATGGATAAAGAACTCCAGAGTGAACGACAGTGTTTGTCTCTTGGAAGTCTGTTCTTCAATCCCACAAGAATTGTGGGATTTAGCATTCAATGAGAAAGGTGAGAATAGAGACTAAGTTACATACAAGAATTTAAAAAGCAACTTTTCCTGCTTTCCCCCCAGAAAACAGCAAACAAGCTAAATAATGAGCCTGGTTGTGATGATTTAAACCACTTGCAAAACTGCACTTCTGAGTTGTGCTTGCATTAAGCAGAGCTGGATGCCAGGCTTCCTCTCTATTTTAAGGAACTCATCATAGCTAGAAACTAAAGGAGACAGAGAGACAGGCCTAAAACATCACATAAGCACAGTGAATTCACTACTCAAAACCCCAAACAGAAGTGTAAAAGACACCGAATCATCAATTTCAAAAAGAAGCACTCTCAGGTAGTAGAAGTAATTCTTCAGATTTCACCTGACTATGAAAGCAAGTTGGCACCACACCCCAGTATGCTTCCTTCAATTTAGTTCCACTCTATCTCTGAAAACGTGCATTGATTTTCCTGGCCTGTGCTACTTCGCCCAGTGATGAAAGTTACAGGTTTGTGAGATTTCTGTTCTCTTCTGTAGTTATAAAGCACACAGGTTCATGAATTCATAAAGACAGGAGGGAACTTGAGTTGGTCTAGTCTGACCTCTTATGACACTGCTGTCCTTGAGTGTTGACCAAAGAAATCCTATCCTGTTAGGGACATTTAGAAGCTTCTTTCCTGGGTAAGCATTTTTATGTTCAGATCTCATTCTTTGTCATCTGAATTTGTGTACCTTCAGATTTTTGCTAGTGGTTCTAATTATGTCCTTCTAAGGTAGATTAAAGAGTTCCTTAGGAAAAAACTTTTTTTTCTAACTATTTTTCCTTAAAGAATCAAGCCAGCTCCCAGTTTTTTCCTTTAGACATTACACCAACTGAGCTTCCAAGTCTCTCACCAGAAGGCATTTCCCCCTCTTCCTCAAGCACATGCTTTTTTGGTGGCTGTTTTCTGAACTTACTTCAGTGTTTCCATATCCTTTCAAAAATGCTGACATCAGGACTAGATGAATTCTTCCAGCATCAGCTTGACCAATGCCATATACAAGCACATAACTCGTAACTCACAATTTCTATTCCTTGTTACATTCACATTCAAGTACTGCAACAGGACTTCTTACTCAACTGCCCATCTTATATGACCCCTGATCAGTTATTTAGAGGCCAAAATTCTCAGTGCTGACAGTATGGCTTTGATCCCTTGTTCCTTGATGAATAAGTGTGAAGTTAGCTGAGTCAGAATGCATTTGTGGAGTCAGCAAGGCTTACTGCATTGTATTCTACAACTTATCACCATTTCATACTCTGCTGGCCTTCATGCTATCAGCAAACAGTACTAAGAGATGATTTTATGCTTACTTCCAGTCCACTGATGAACATATTGCCTATAATGTTGAAGTGTTTATTTCCGTATAGTGTAGAGAAAGAGCAATACAGTCTATTGTGTACTAGAAGAGATTTCTCAAGATAACTCAGGAAATGCTGTATATATAATAAAATAAAATGCCAGGTCACATTTTCTTCCCTAGTCTCAAGTTTTTGTGTAACATAATGATAGCATTGAACTGAAGACATTTATGGATAGACACTACAGGCCAAGCTATCCAATTTCGGTGTAGATTAGGTACATGGACCCTCCTTTTTGATCCTAGTACTAGCATGCTCAAAATCCATGGTCTTCTCACACCTCCTTGGCAGATTAGGCTTAAGAAATACATATGAGATCAAAGTCTTGAAATATGTGCCATTGTCAACAGAGTTAAAAAATGAGAAAAGAAAAAGGAAGGAAAACTTAGCCCACACCTTTGTTATATTGTGAGAATAAAGTTGAATATTGACAGCAATATCAAAGTTGAAGCTCGGAACTTTCAGTACTATATACCATGTCAGTCCAGAATACCATATTCTGCTGAACTGAAATATTTGAAAGCATCCAATAATAGTGGTGCTTTTAATCTGGCTGGTATCTAAGCCTCATCCAGCTTCTCACTCCCTCTCCCCACAGTGGGATGAGGGAGAGAATTGGAGCAGCAAAAGTGAAAAAAACTAATGGGTTGATAAAGACCACTTAATAAGTGAAGAAAAAGGAGGTAGAACCATGTGTTGTAAAGGCAGTCACTCACCACCTCACATCAGCAGACAGATGCTCAGCCACTTTCCAAGTGATGGTTATCTTGGAAGGCCTCTCCCCCTGGTTTTTTGCTGAACATAGTGTTATACAGCACGGAATATCCCCTTGGCCAGTCAGGGTCTGCTGTCCCAGCTGTGTCCCCTCCCAAACTCTTGCCCACTCCAAACTGCTTGCACAGGGGCAGATTGTGAAACAGAAAAGGCCTTGACTCTATGCAAGCACCACTGAGCAGTGGCTAAAGAGTGGCGTGTTACCAACACTGGTTTTGTCACAAATCACAGCTGTAGCCTCATACAGGATGCTAGGAAGAAAAGTAACTCCATCCCAGCCAGAGCCAGTATACTACTGGACAACAACGGCGCGATAACAGGTGCTGAATTCAGATTATGAAAGCAAACAGTCAGGTTGTTTACAGCTCTGCTCCAGCCCAAGGAGGTGTCTACTTCATTTGGGTATATAGTATATAAAGTTGAAAACAACTTTATATCCTGAATTCAACAGCCTGAGACTGTAGACTGTTATAACTAACAAAGCTATGAACGCCCACCTCCTTTAAGCAATAGTGTTTCTTTCATGAAAATAAAAGCTATACATATAATAAATGACAGGATTCTTTCCACACAAGACAAAGGCTGTTTTTTAAGATGAGTTTTGATTCACTGCACTTGTACTGCCTTTATAAAATACAAATTTTTACACAAATCTGATTTGTCTTTATTGCCCTGCAGTCTTAAGCTTCATGCTCTGCCTGCTTCAGTATTTGAAAATCAATTATTTCAAAGTATTAATGTTATGAAGATTTGGTTGCACAGTTTACCCTAAAAGAGTTTGTTCAAAACATTCAAATTGCTTGTAATTATTTAGTGGCCTCACTTAGATGTAAAAACAATCGCTATACTTATATCTTACTCTTTTATTAGCTTACCAGCTAGTTTAAATTTTCAAAACTCACATACTTATATACTACTCACTGTATAATAGCAGCCTGCACTGTCTCAATGACAGGATATTAAATACCCTGCACTCTGTTTCCATTTAGTGTAGAAAGGAATCTAGGTCTGCTGCATCCAGAAATGGAATTAAGTTATCACAGAATATTGATTTCAACATTGAGAAATGATGTGTCTTTGATGAAAAATTTAAATGTGAAATAAAGTTAAAGTAAAACTAAGATAGAATGTCATCTGTTAATTTCAAAGTGTATTAGGAATATGAGACAAAATTAAGATCTGAAAATTCAGGTTTCTGCATCATCCTCACTCAACTGTGATGTTATTACTGGCCAAAACAACTTGGTTTTGTTCCCATAGCTTAGCTAAAAGTTTATTTGTTGATATATGATCTCACAAAAATCTTTCTCTGAGTTGGGATGGGAAAACAGCTTAGACATCCAGCCCTTCCTCTGGAAAGGTTTTGTAAAGGCTCCATTGCTTTGGTCAGACTTTTGTGTCTGGGCTCATAATCTGGGAAGAGCAAAGCCATGAATCCCTCACAGTTATTATTTTATATAAAGTGACCTGTTCCCAGGCTGTTATTTCAACCAGGGAGGTTGGCAAGACAGATGAGGGTAATACCTACCTATAGTATAATAGGCTCTTCCCACTAAGCTCCTGAAAGCTGAAACACTGTGGATTTTCTATCTTATAAATATCCAGCTTAAGAAGAAAAAAGAATCAGATTATCCATGAATTTAAGTGATACTGGGATCCCATTACAAGCAGAAACCTTTTTACATTCCATTGCCCAAAGTGTTTTCTTGAATTATTTCTTGCAGAGTTCAGATTGTTGAACAATGGGATTTGAAGTTTGGAGGAGGAAGATTTGGATACAGTGAAATTATTTGAGATGTGAACATCAGGCAGGAGAACAACCACAGACTTTCAGCCCTCTTGAGGACCAGACCCAGCGTATTTCACACACCTTGGTGACTCCTCCTGGGTCTGCATCAGAGCAGTTCCAGGGGAGCACCTGCCAAATGCCACAGGAGCAGGTTCCCACTTGCTGCAATGACCTCCCTGGCCCACCGACATGGATTATACCCAGGGAAGGTCAGGGTGGAAGGAAGGCCGGAAGGAAGGCTTGGGCCGGGCACCTGCTTCTTGTCCCTGGATGAGGCTGAGAAACACACAGAGTATGTACCAGACTCAGGAGCTCAAAACTGATTTTCTAAATAATGAACTCAAGTATTTTTGCCAGTAGTTATATCAAATGGATCAGAAAGTTGGAGAAAGTAGGTTGGTGGACATTTTATTTATCTGACCGTACAGATTAAGAACTCCATTATTCTGAAGTTTGTTCTTTTCTACACCTGCCAGAAACAGGATATCCTGAATCCAAGGTTTTCACACATGAAAGAAACACCAAATCACATTACAAATATTCAGGGAAAGGAGCTCTGGTTTATGAAAAATCATATAAAATTCTCATTATTATTTATCAACAGTGTCCATCCTCAGTGAAAAATTTCTAATTTCTAATGCTTTAAGTTTGAAGGAAGTACACAGGATAATTTCAAAAAGTGGATTTGTGTTCTTTCATTTAATATTGAATCTGGTTTTCTTTTTTTTCCCCTGAGGAAAGGAACACCACTTCTTTATCTTCTCTTGAAATATTTTTTTCTCTCTAGTTCTGAGGAAACTTCACTACTTCTGATCAAGGAGGAAGTGGAGATGCCAACATTTGATGCTGATTCAGAGGCACCCACCACATGCTATAAAAGCTGCTGCCTGGAAGGGATTATGTGTTCCTTGAACTATTATACGCTTAAGGAGATATGAATAAACTTCCAAATTCCAAAATGATTGAAAAAATAGAAATACTCCCACAGAAAAGGGAAAAAAAAAAGAGAACCAAAAAGAAACTTGAAGAAATGGAATCAATTCATGACAAATTTTGCCAACACATTTCATATGAATAAGATGTCAGATGTCCTAGAGTTATTTCTACAACTAGTCTACAAACAAGAACTGTCAGTACAAGAAAAAATGGGTTGCATCTGCTTATTCTTTAGTTCCAGAATATTTGCAAACCTGTAGCAAAGAATAATCCAAAAAGACTTTTGTGTTCAGGAGATGACACAGTGAAGAATCAGAAGACTAGTTTATTCTGCTATAATTTAGAGCAACATTGAGGCTGATTAAATCATGCTAGACACTGCACAGACCATGCATAAGTCCTTTGACCTCATCCTCTAGATCCTACATCAGAGAGTGAAAAACATCTGAAAACTGACCAATTTTTCAGAGTTTTCTTAGTCAGACATTGCATCTTACATAGGTGTGATGGTCACTTTTCACTGAGGCTACTTTCATCATCATTACTCTCAATAATCTCTTTATATTAAATAGCTTCAGGTCCTTATGCTGGTTTTAGTAAGTGCAAATTCTTACCTACTTCTTGGTTTGAAAGTTCAGATAGAAGAAAAAGTTAGACCCTTAATTTCACTAGTCCTTGGCATTTATCAGAGGATTTTTTTAATCAGCAAAGAATCATAGTGGCTAAAAATCTGAATGCAACAATCCAGGAATTACTGAACGAAGCTATTTCATAATATATTGCAGTTCAGTTTCAGTATAACCCTAAGCTTTATTGCATTCTTCTCTTTAGAAGCAAATTTGCCTTAGGCATACTATTTTTGACAGTCTAGAATACATCCTCCATAAACCTAAATTCATATGGTAAGCTCTTATTCTTAAATCCTATTTTATCCTTATTTTGGGGGAAAAACTAAAGATAAGGATCAGTTTCTACACTTGCCCTTAGCTGCTTCAGAAAAAGGAATGCAAACTGACAAAGCGTCTTTATTTCTACTTATTATTCCAATTACTTATCTGCAGTTTGGATCATGATTGCTTCTATTTATACTGGGAGCCTACACATTGCACTATTTCTGCATGACTGCATGTCAAACAAACACCTCAAACAACGATAAACAGCTCCCTTTCATAATTAGAAATTCAGAAATTTTCAGGGGAAACAAGTGAAACATATTTTTTAAATAGAAGGTGACTGAGCTGCGAATTGGAGCTCTATGCCTCAAATTTAGTGACTGAGACAGCTAGAAGTAAAACAAAGTCCTAAAATAAAGATCAGGGCTCACAGTACATAAAGTAAACTTTTAGTAATAAAACATGTTTACACACATGAAACATTTGACGTTTGTAACACGCTATGTAGCATGTGGCTACATTCGGTAGACATACATGAAAAGTACTTCAGGTGATCCTGTTCTGACTAAAGAGTTCTTCACAATTAGCAGTAAATGAATGGGGGTTTTTTACTAAGGGAGTACATTAAATTGTATATAGGTAGCTCTGCCTTTGTTTTGAAAGGTCATAAGAAATAGGATGAATGTGAAATATTGGTTTTCATTTACTAAGAAGCCAACATTTTAGTTCTTGTTATAAAGACTTCACACACGGTACCGACAAGGAAACAAAACCTGAACAATATTGTATGTTAGGAAACGATGCAATTAAGTCAAAGTGACAGTCACATTTCTATCTGAAAATTAGGGCAGCTAATGGGGAGCACTGACACAAACTGTTTTAGCGTTATCCTAAGAACCTGAGGTGGCAGTGACATGCCCTATGGGTCTGGCTCTCAGGACACTCTCCATGACAAATTTCCTCCTTCACACACTGTGGAGCAAAGTAGCACTAAAGAATTACTTGAGAGAAAGTCTGTCAGTCCCTATAAATTTGGGCAGAAAGGCACAGATGATTTTAAGGGAGCAGTACTTGATTTCCTTCCAAGGAAGTTAACATAATGCAGTCCACTTGTTAAGAGCCTGCTGTGGCAAGGTGTTGAGAGCTCTCCAGTTCAATGGGCTATAGTCAGCGTGGGATGCTGAGCACATTTCAAGTTGCTCCCTGAATCATGCAGGCATCCAATATGCTCACAACTGTTCTAGCAGTCACCCTAAAGATTTGCACATAACCCACGGACACAAAAAAAAGAAGGTTGAAGCATATGGTAAGATTTTAAATTTCTCTGAAAGACATCAGAGAACTTTACATGCAACCACAAAATATTACACATTCAAATGCTTCAAAGCTGTTTGTAAAAGATCACTGTCATACTGTGGGATTGATTCTTCTGTCATTCTCCTTTTGCTTCAGTAAGACCCTGCTGAGAATCTGAGAGTGCATTGGCTCCGCAGCTCTTTATGCAGTAGCATTTATTGAAAGATACCAGCAAATACAGAGCTGTAGTTAGACTGATGCCAGCATAACTCCATTAGATGCTAAGGCAGGTTTATGTATAGAAATCTGATGTCTTGCAGGTTCAGATTTGTCCTGTCATCTACCAGGCTGTTTGCTCCAGCTGAGAAGTTTCAGAGGTGTGCATGTTCCCAGACAGGTGATATGACATCTGCAAAATGCTTCTCCTGCTCTCAATCCCTTTCTCCCCCATTCATCTTGTGTGACCTGCAAATGCTGAAAATGCTATCTAATCCAAGAAGGTCCTTCTAAAACTAACTTACTGCCAGTTTTGGCCAGATAGCTGCTTTATCTTCCCCTATATTCAGAGCTCAGAGTCGCACCCACTTTGACTGACAAGAAGCAAGTTGCCTTACCCTGCTAATCTTTGAGATTGTCACAACAATTCACAGTGTGGCATGTTGACAATATGGCTAAACTCAGACCTTCTGTTTAAATGTGAATGTCCTTTACACTTTAGATAAAGGAAAATCTTTGCTAAATCCTTACCACAGCAATGGTTATAGTGATATTTCTTTTGGTGCCAATATCTGCTTAAGCAGCTCCTTGCTCCTTCTCTCTCCATTCCTCCATCACCATTCTCCAGTGTTGCCCCATTCATTATGCTGCTACAACTGTCTTTCAGGACATACCAATGGCCAGCCTACAAATAATTTGGCAGGAAAAAATGAAATTATGTTTAATATTGGTCAGTCTTCCCATCTCATTCTTCCTACAGGCCTGAAGAGTGACACCAAGAGAAGGGGTGGTGTGTCAGGCGTACACACCAGTGTCACCACTAACAGATGGTCTGTGCAACCATGCCCAATGAGCTACATTAGAAACATGATTCACTGGGAGAGTTAATTCGGTTATACAGGCTGACTCACACCAGGAACCACAGGTTTAATGTGGAATAGTGCAATTATGCTACCCTCTACAGAACACCAAGGCTAGTTTGGCAAGACAGCTAAGCTGACCTAACACCATGTCACTGCTAAAACTGGCTGTCCAACCTCTCCCCTCTCAGGCTATGAGGGTCCTCCTGCCCCAGACTTCCACCACCATGGGCACCTGATTAACCCCCCAATGGGAGCTGTAATTCTATTAACATATTTTTATAGGTTCATTTTTTTCTAAGTCTAGAACTCTAAACCGAGTCATCATGGAGACAAGCGCCATGCAAAGGAGGCAGGGAGTAACAACTTGCAGTTGGGAGCAAGATGGCAGGAAAGGGATGAGACTGGCTCTTTTGGTAGCAGCGAGCAGTTAAGCTGGTTTAGCTTTAGTGTCAAACCACATGATGACTAACGAAAATACAAAGAAGTACTACCTATCTGTCAGTCTCCAGTGAGCATAAAAGGGCAAGAAGGTTCATTTTCCTGGCTTAATGTGGTGGCATATGTTAGAACTGGGCAAAGAAAGTGGATTAATTTCTGCTGAAACAAGAGTTTGGGGAGGATAACAGGCATGGCTCATTAGCTCCACTAGGGGTAGGGGAGAGGAAGGTGGCTTTTCCCCTAGGGGCTTAGGTAAACACAGAATTTTACAGGAAAATGCTTTAAGCAGCCAACCTTGAGAGGAAACATCAGACTAGTGTTTGCATCTTAGCTGTTTTTTCAACTAACAGCAGAGATACACTCTATGGAAATTACGTGATTAATTCTGCTTATTCTCTATCCCATGCAGGTTGTCATTTTTAATAGCCTTTTTACTGATTCTTTGGTAAAAGGTTTCTGAAATGCAGCTTCTCTCAGCTGGTGATTTGACAATATGGAGACTTTGACAGTAATGCCAACTATGGAGTAAGAAGGTTTAATCTGGCATCCCACTTAGCCAGAGATTTCCCGCTTCTTATATGTGCCTGTGCACTAAATGAGAGAAGCTGGGCTGTACAGATGAAGAAGGTCTTGTAATAAACAATTATGGTGCTTGGAAGTATGTTCTTCTACTCTGAATACCTGGATCTAGTGGAAGATGTCCCTGCCCATGGCAGGGGGAGTAGAACTAGATGATCTTTAAGGTTCCTTTCCACCCCCGAAATTTTATGATTCTATGAGTACAGACACAGGAACAACAACAACAAAATTAATCAGAGTAAATTGAGAGGATTATTTCTCCCTCTCTCCCCTTGCCCACAGCACAAATTCATCTGTGAGAAGAAAGACCTGGATTTTATTTTCTACTCTTTAGATTTGTTGTCTTTTTTATCTAAAGTTTTATTTTATGAATATATGAACAGTTTAGGTAATTTCAAGGTATTTGGAATTAAGCTACCATTAGTTAGTATGATAGAAGCCTAATTGGTTATACAATGAGCTACAGGCCCATAGCTCATATGTCTTACATTTAATCAGAACATTGGACATTTTTATTAGCACCTATTTTTAAGTAGTTAACTCTTTGACTGGTTATTACACTTAATACCTGTTTCAAGTCAAAAGATCCAGTGAATTCAGCTCCAATCTTTGACGACTTCACAGAATGTGGCAGCAGCTTGGGCCGTGGGTGACGGTCTGCACAGCCAGGGCTAGCTCTATGGACATATGTCACCAAGCTTGATGAATTTAACCCAAGAGGTCATCGAGAGCTTGAGCAGACCTCAGCATGACAGGAGAGCAATTTGTTTAGCTTTTGTACCCTGAATAAAGGTTTAGCAATAAACTGACAACCCCAGTTAGCAGCTTACAGCACTGCAAGTGGACTTGAAGCTAAGTGCTTCTTCACTGGTGACAGGTTTTCTCACAAACAAGGTCTGTCAAGCCAGTTTTCCTTTTAAGTCTTCTAACCGAAGGTTTGGGGATAAACTACTGCCATTTTAAATGAGATGAAACTGACTTCTCTATTACGGAATCCAGCCCTTCAAAGTTCAGACAGTAATTCCAGGTTGTTTTCTTATCCAGTATTGCTTATTCACCTGTTACCAGCCCCACAATGTTTCCATTCAACAGAGAAAAATTTGCTTTATTCCTACCTCTCAACAAACAGAAATTAACTGACTTGCTTGCAACCATGCATGAAGACATTAGAGCCAGCTGCTGTACATCTATAGCAGGCCTCAAGTTAAGATTAAAGCAGTGTACAGTGCCAAGTAAATTGACCTAACCAGCAGTTTTCTCTGGAAAGAATACTGAACAGGACTGTAATATACCTCCTCTAATTTTCTTGTGTCAGCACTAAAGATAACATTAGGTATTTGCTTCACATCATTTACAAGGAAAAAAAGCTTGCATGGGAAAGTGTAGCAAGGAGCTGAAGCAGTAAGGGAAAAAGCCTGGTGAAATGCAGGTTTGTGGGAAGGAATCTGGGACAGAAATAGGGAAGGGCATTAAAGCCTTCCCTTTGGTATTCGGTTTCTCCAGAGCTGCCCCACGCTGTAATGCTCATGCTTAAAGAGAATTGCCTGCACAAAACAATTCAGGACAGGTTCCTTCTTCACTTGAGCAACCTTATCCTGGGAGAGAGCTTGTACGAGGTGCGGATTTCACACAGTTTCCCCATGCAAGCACAGCCCCAGCAGCAGAAAGCCCCCAGGTCTCACCCTGAGACTGGGTTTCCACGCGGTCCCTGCAGCCGTCACGGCACTGCCGGCAGAGATTACTAATTATGGCAGCGTGGGACTGCAGTGCTGACACCTGCCTACCCAGCCCGAAACCTGCAGCTTCCTTCACAGGGCCTCCTGCAGACATCACATTGGAACAGCTGCCAATCTCCCATGCCCCAGGACAGATCCGTGCAGCTGACCTGCAAGTGAAATATTTCCCCCTACTAATCCCTGAGAGCCACCAAGGGCTCCCTTTAACAACTTAAGATGTCACGATGTCAAACAAAAATGGTACTAATTTCTGGTTATGAAGGGAAAGTTAAGTTTTGTTTCCTAATAATTACTTATATCAAAGGAGAAGAAGGCTGAATCAGTGACCTGTTCTTTGCTTTTGGTTTTCTTTGAGGCCGCTGATCCTCGGGACAGCAACAGCCATAGGAATCACAGCTTCCTAGGGCCTGGCAGCCCCACAGTCCAGCAAGTGTGTTGTGTTACTGAGCTGGAGGTTATGCCCTAGTGAACAAAGAGCAGCAAGAAAGCTGAGCAGTGAACGGCCAAGGGGACCAGGGATCAAAGGATACTCCATCTCCTGGCTTTGGTGGGGTGATAACAGGACAGGCAAAATATGTCTGCTAAATATGGTCTGGAGCTGGTATCATCAGTGGGGACTTCTTAACCTACACTGGAGGCAGAAACCCAAACCAAAACACAAGCTTGGAAGTGTGTTAATGTTTAGCTATTCATAGCCCAGCTGATCTGTCAAGCCATGTACTTGTTCCCTCTGCCAATAAAATTATAAGGATCTAGATACTTGGGATTACATATGAGACAGAAATCTTAATGAATTCAATATGGCACCTTCATGTTGCTTATTTTATATGGCTACTCAAATACTTATATTTTAAAAATATAAATGTATTCCTTCTGTGGAGACACAAAAATATGGCTGTTGGCCCTCTATTGAAAAACAGCTTATGTGGCAATTTTTAGCTAGATTTGGTCTAAAAATGAACTATGCGCATATAAAAAATACATATTTTTCTAAAGAGAGACTTTCAAAGAGCCTTTTGAAAATTAGCTATGCATTGGAGCCAAATATTTCACAAAAAGAACTTGGAAACAATACACTGGCATTTTTTCTTGGATTACTCTCAAACAGAGGCATCTGACTATAATAGTATGCAGCACTTGCATGATATGGACAATTGCCTTGGGACCAAGAAATCAATTCTGCAAAGCACTAAAAATGCTGAAGATCAGCACTTTGTGGGATACCACCGATTCTTTCTGGGTCTAGTTAGTTGCTGAGACACTCAAACTGACTTAGTGCTACTGATATATTTCAACTGTTAAACGTAATCTGCAAGTCTTAATACTACTTTAGCAAATGGTTGTTCCTTCAAGCATCTACAGATAAATCCTTTAAAGTCTCTTCTGCAAAAGACCAATGTTTGTGACTATATACTTCAAGGAAAGCTGTGGATTAACTCTGTAGGGCAAGGTATATGCAACATTCAAAACTGTGTTTTAATGGAAATGGTTAAATCTATTGCTTGGGAATGGATGAATTAATTTTACACAGAAAACATTTAGGAAAAAATAGCCAGGTAGATGTATGTGGCTTAAGAAGATCTAATGGCAAATAGAGGATCTATTTTATAAAGCATATATGGACTACAGTAATTTTACAGTGTCTTAGATTGTTCAATTATTCAGAAAAATTTAACCACCAGTTTTTCCTATTCAACTGCAACACTTCTGAAACAAGCTAATACTTACAGGTTAAAGTGGTGTTCCAGGTAAGCAACTAGAGTCCAAAAATTTTATGGTGAAGATTTAGAGAAGGATTAATGTAAGTAGCTGTGCCAGTGCTGGTTGACTTTCAAATACCTACCCATACCTTGATTTTTCAGAAAATACTTGCTCAGTTCTGAAAAATCAGTTTCTCTGATGATTTTTTTCTAAACCGAAGCATCTCATATCACAGGTCACTTGAAAATTTATTCTTGCTTCCTACCAATGCTTTTTGATAACTACACTTTTTACACTTCTAACTATCAATAGTTAAAGAGTGAAGAGAGAGTTTCTAAAAGTGAATCTTGTCAGCAAATAAATCATTGGTATGCCACTTAAATAGCTTCAGTCTTGGCATGCTAAATATTCATGCTCTGATAAGATTTTGGCATGACCCTTTAATTATTCTTGCAAAGAACACAAGTAATTAAATCATGAAGTACTCCGTTTTCTTCATTTGCTATTGGAATTGGTATTGTTCCCAATCAAAGGCAATATACCTATATGCAGAACATCACTATTACTATTACAATGTAAATAAGGCAGTAGCTCTCATAAAGAGATACAAAATAAATCACTAAAGCATATTAATTCTGCAAATGCTAAGTGTTCAGCTTTGTCATTCTCTCAAAATAGGGAATAATGCAATCTGCTCTAAAATGCCCATATAAAGGCTGAAGAAGTAAGCTGCTTTCCTTACAGAGTTTCTCAAACCCTCTTCTATAGCACAATTGGCTTTGTGTGATTTGGGGAAAAGGTGTCCAAAAGCCTTGTGAATAATTCAAGAAATCTAAAAGTATTACAGAGGACACGTCCCAGAACACTTTGTCCCTGGCTCAGGGCCTCTGCTCAGCAGCACACACTGAAGGAAAGCATAGTCTGAGGCCCTATAATTGATGCCTGTTGGTGATTCTTTTCTTTGCACAGATCTCCAGCACCTGCTTGCTTTCTCCCCATAAGTGCCAGTGTGGATGAAGAAATTAAGGCATCTCTGTACTCTTTCTCTTTCACCATACTTTCTTTTCATTCTGATCTCTCTGGATTAGGGGGCTAAGGATTTGGACTCCAGGTCCCAAACTGTTTTAATCCTGCCTGTAAGTGGAATGCACACATGGAAAATTATGAGTGGAAGTGACCACCTACCTGTTGTTCTGATACAGAGTCACGGAATCACAGGACTGCCAGGGTTTACCTAATCCAACCATCACTCTACCACCACCATAATCACCCCTAAACCATATCCCCAAGCGCCACATCCAGATGCCACTTGAACACTTCCAGAGATGATGACTCCACCACCTCCCTGGGCAGCCTATTCCAATGCCTAACCACTGTTTCAGTAAATTTTTTTTCCTAATATCCAATCTAAACCTCCCCTGATGCAACTTAAGGTCCTTTCCTCTCATCCTTTTATGTGAGACATGGTAGAAGAGACCAATCCCAGCCTCTCTACAACCTCTTTTCAACCTCCTTCAGACTAAAGAACCCCAGTTCTCTCAGCTGTTCCTCACAGGACTTGTGCTCCAGACCCTTCACCAGCTTCACTGCCCTTCTCTGGACTTGCTCCAGCACCTCAATGTCCTTTTGGAAATGAGGAGCCCCAAACCGCCCGCATACAGGATTCGAGGTCTGGCCTCACCACTACTGAGTACAGGGGGATGATCACTGCCCTGGCCCTGCTGGCCACACTATTCCTGATACAGGCCAGGATGCCGTTGGTTTTCTTGGCCACCTGGATACATTGTGGCTCACATTCAGCTGTCTGTCGACCAGCACTCCCAGGTCCCTTCCTGGTGAGCTGCTCTCAAGTCACTCCTCCCCAAGCCTGTAGTGCTGCATGGGGTTGTATGAATTGTTATATACCATTGTATAAATTCAGGGGAGGGATGGTGGTACAGAAACAGGTATAAGTGCTTAGTATGACCACAGAGCCAGCTCTTGGCAGCTCCTTTTTCAGCTACAAACTTATCCAAATTATGTGTCTGAGACAATCAGCACTATCTGCTGCTATGCCATCTGTCTGCTGCCAATACAGCCACAGCCTGTGGAAACGAACTGAGACTTACAACCTCACACACAAGTTTAGCCTATTTCATAGAGCTTCAAGCACTTAGTTAGCCATAACCCATGAAGACTGAGAAACGTGAAGGCACTGGCTATGAGATTGCCTACGTAGCCTTAGTGTGGTCCTTCATATATGTGCATCATGGCACAATCTTTACATACGTGCTCATTCCATTCCTGTCTAATGCCACTCACAAGACGGGCATGCTCAAGAGTAACTCTTTTCCAAACATGTCCCATCACAAACCCAAAGTTTCACAATAAATAAAATGGCAGATTGTAAGGATAACCTGGAAGGCAGCAGAGCCCATGAGATAGAGCACTGTGCCGGTGCTTATACTTCCAGGTTTGCCAGCACCATGGTGGCTAACTTCCAGCAAGATGCTGAGCATCCTCATCCCTCATTTCCCTATTTATAACATATGCAGAATAATATCAGCTTTCTTGGTAAAGTATTTGAGATAGATATACCAGTAAAAAAGGATATGCAATAGGCAGGTCTGTCTTTTGAGAGACAGGCGTTTCACACCTCACACAATCCTCCCTTCTCAGTGGAAAGACTGAGAAAAACTCTACACCTTTCCATTTAAAAAAATCTAAACATTCCTAATCCTTGGATCACACCTGGAACTATTTATTACCAAGATCTGATCCTGTGATGGGATTAGTTCAGCCTCAGTGTTACAGTAACTCCACTGTGGTTTCACTCGTAACAGGGAATAAAAATACATACTTCTGGAGTTATGTTTCATATTAGATGGTGAGCACATTTGTATGAGCCCTCATTTTCCCATTCAGCTTCAGAGGATCCCATTACAGAGTTTTGTATGGTTATTTTCTACTTCTGCATTGGGTCAAACTTTCCCCAGGGTACACTTCTAATTCATGGTCTTCTACATTATTATTACCCTTTTGACCTAAATGATTAGCCAAAGTTTGAGGCCCTGAGGGCTGTTTCTATTAGAAGGAGAAAATTATGAAGTCAGGCATCTTTTAGGCATATCTAGTTAAAAAAAACACCTCCAAAATCACCCACCCCCAATATTACTCCTGTTTCCTTCAATGCAGGAGATATACAACAACAACAAAAAAATCCTTGCCTTCCTTTCCTGAAGCCTTTTCAGCCAGCACTCAGACCTTTGTAGGACTGCCACAGTGAATATCTAATTCTTTCTTATTTTCACATTCTCTTCCTCCTTTGAGTCTTCTGGTATGCTTTTTCTCTGCTTTTTTCTTTCTTTTGCTTTTGCCCTACTCTTCCAGATATATCCAATTTCCACTGAGATTAATTTCATATCCAGTCATACCCTTCTTCCACTTAGTTCAAGTGCCTGAGTGTCCTCACTTATGCTTTTGTTTTGGGAGGTGAAATGTGCTAGAGTTTAGGGTGGAGGCTGCTACTGTTTGAGCTGCTGCTAGCATGAACCTACCTGTTCCTTAGAGGAAGGATGTAACATTCACCAAGTTCCATGCTACTTTACAAGCTAACATTTTTGGAATGCTGTGGAGACGCTTCTGGTTTGCTTACATACCCCACTCATCTGGCTTCAGAGTCTGCAGCCAAACCAACACTTCTGCTGGTTGTACGAGAGCAGTGAGTGAAGGCAGCAGTCCTGTCCTCCCCCAGCCTCCTCTCCCTCACCGCTTGTAGGATAAACAGCTGTGATAGCTCAAACGATAGCATGGTAAAGGGTCAGGAATGAGAAGTCAGGAGTGGGGGAAAGGCAGGACGGTGCTTTTGGCACTGGTGTCAGCACACCTCTCTTGAAGCATTCATCAAACCAGCCTCATCCATTGAAATCTCCCTGAGCTCTGAGCAAGCAGAAATGCTTGTAAAGTGGATGCCAGCTGCTGAGTTCTAATCTGAGAATGGTATGGAAAAGCTGTGAATTTTTAAATTATGGCAGTTACGTAGAGTACCATAAGCGTCTCAATGCTTTCTACCTGTCATATTTAAATATCTATCCAAAATGAATTTAAGAACGTAACAGGAAACATGCTCATGATGAGTTCTACCTTGATCCCGCACTGACACAAGGGAGTTTTGGTATTTCATAGCCCTAACACCTAAAACTCTTAAAAATTTTAAGAAAGTAGGAACCTCCAAAAGACCACTGTGAAAGGTAAGTGCAATTCACAGTGACTTGCCCAACATTAACAATGGCATTTGTGGCACAGCACCCACATCCCCACCTCCTCACCCATCTGATCCCAGTGCTTTCTCACAACGGGAGCCCAACTATTATCTTGAAAGGGGGAAACCCTGTGTGAGTAAGCTGTAAAAATAGCTATAGAGAAGCACATCACAGAATGCCCTGCTATTATTTCCTCTTGATACACATTTTCAAATAAAGCTCCAGCATCAGTTCTTGAGGCAATACACACAGCATTCTCTAAACTGCCCAAGCAGTCGTGCTATACCTATAACCCCAATCTAATAACACAAATATTAAAGCGGAAAAAGCTTGCATAAAATCTATATTACCACATTAATCTCAAAAGGACATTTGGCTAATATAAAATTCAGCATCATCTTCATTGATGGTTCAGGGAAATAAAGTTGTAATAAATTGCCGCAAGGCAAAGTACTAATGATTGAATGAGGCTATGCAATTAAGATGTAAGTTTTTTAATCACCTTTGAGGTTAAACATGGAAGAATTATGAGTAAAAGGGCAATTAAATGCCAGAACTTTCAATCTCAGGTCTCCTCATCAAAGATTCAGTTACCTAAATTGTTTTTCACTATTTCGGAGGAAGAGCTAGGTGTAACAATATTTCATGCTCCACAAGAGGAAGTAAAGAATACTCTTTCAAACAAAAGCATTACCAGGCTATCAAAATCTTAACAAAGAAAAATAAACTAATCAAGATTGATCTCTAGGGCTCTCAAGTTCCTGAATTCCGAAATGTTAACATTAGGTTATAAAAGGGAAAAGTAGTGTAAAATGTAGCCATTATCATCTTTATATCACATCCTCGAGTAATATATATCTTAATGAAATGTGAGTTGCATGAGCAGTGCATTTGATATTTCTGTGTCTGTAACTTTTTATATAATTTCACATGCTCTGTTTAAAAATACTTTCCTTCTGAAATAATTTAAGATTTATTTTTGAAAAGAAAAATGGATTCACTTATGCTCTGATCCTGCAGACACTTATATGTCTGACTGTCTTTGAGTAAAACTATTCAAATTTAAGCCTATTCAAGACTGCCATGTCAATTTAAGTTTTCTTCAAGGGACACATGACAAATCTAATACTTAGTGACTGAAAAATTAACTATCTGCAATCTGCAGTTGTTCATGAAAGTTACAGGAACATGTCATGCACAGTATTGAAAATAGTAACCTTTTTCTACATTTCCAAGGAATGTTAAGATGGAGCAATTTAATAACCTGACTTGTTTTGTAAGGTTTTGTGCCCCTATCTCTAGCAGAAAAAAATGGGGAAAAAGAAATATTAGAAAAGAGGTTTCTCACCCAAGGTCAGTGATATTTCTATTATTGCACTATAAGATTTAAACTACTATATTTTCAACATGTAAACAAATAAAGACCACATGTAATTTTCCCTTGGGCGGAATGAAAAAGGGAGAAAAGAAAGAAGCACATTTGACAGATGCTAGTCACTTACTACATGATAAGCTGTTAGAAGGCGTATCTATTTCAAAATAACTAAATAAATTCAAAATTCGCACCAGTTTGTTGCAAGAACTCACTGTTTTTATTTTAGACTAGGAATGTGTTATTTTGCTCTAACTTAAAATAGCCATACACAATCCTTCTTTAAAAAATACCACACTGAAAAATGTTCCCTTAAGATACACATGACAAAACTGATTGTCTTAGTGGTTGAAGTGAAACCAAAGTATCCCTAATTAAAAACTTACCTCCAAAACGGATAGAGGCATTTAGGAAGATGAGAGGAAAAGAAGTATATTAAAATGTGGTGCTTTTTGCCTTATGCAAAATGTGCTTCTTTATCCTCTCTTCATTTACACCACTAACCCTGTAGCAAGAGTCACAATGGTACTGTACGAGTTTCACTGTGCATTAGTTTGAGTAATACATGTTATTTACTACTGCCATTTTCATCAGGTAAAAAGTCAATTCTCTGACTTTCAATAAACTTACAAGCCTCTTCCCAGAGCTGTTTACAACAGCCTTTCCAGCTTAACATTTCTGAGATATGTAGGCAGCTTTCCTGACACATGGAAAAGAGTGCGAATTACTGGAGTGTTCAGCATCATAAAACACAGTCACTGATATAAAGGCTGAAAATGTGCATACCAGCTTTTTATTGTGCGTTTACAGCCCAATTCAAGTTTATGAATAAAGTCTCATTAAAAGTTGAATTATTGCATATTGGGTACGCTGGCATTATAATAACACTAAACCAAAAACCAGAATCAATTGCAGTTCTCTTGGCTCTATGCAACAGAGCTTCTCTCTGTACATCTGCAATTTTTAAAAATTCCTCCTGCTTCGACAACAACCTTCTGCTAATTTTCTTCAATTTTCTGCTCCACTAACTTAAAAGTCATTTCCTTAAGAAAACAGATGACAGACAACCTGAGTGACTGATTATATTGTGCCATCACTTTGTTTTTTCTCTGAGGCCTTGGTTTAAGAGGATGGATGTTAGTGTAAATGACAGAAAGGGGAGCTTCGCATAGGATTTCACTTCTGTTCAAAGACAAGCTAATGCAGCCTCGCTGAGGTGCAATCAACTTGACAAATGGATGCTGTGCAGCCCTGTGCCTCCCACTGAAACCCGAGAGTCTGATTTACACAATATTCCCCCTGTAAACGGAGGGAAGCCCAAATTCCAATCAGACTTAACGCTGCTCGGCTGTATAATGGGTTGATCTGATAATTCCTCCCATATAATGAAATCTGATAATAGTGGGAAAAAATACATCAGAGAGAATGGAATACATTAATGAACTTGTAAAAATACACTTAAGTTTTAACAGATTTCATAAACAGAGGAAGGATGGCTCAGACCGGGAGTCTTCATATGTGGTCAGCAGTTCTCGGGTTTAACAATAAAGCTGACTGAAAATACAAAGTTTCTATTTACAATTGACTACATTCACCACACCTTTTTTCAGATGGCCAGGAAATGAAAAAAAAAAAAGCATTTAAATATCAAAGTAAGCTTTGTAATATGTTTACATGTCTTGCCTTGTTCTGTTTCCCCTTCAAACTAAACTAATTCTATGATACAAGCTGTTTTCTCAGGGAAATGTGAGTCAGATAGAAATGTTTTCCTACACGAAAAACAGTGTTTCATTTACTGACTGGAAAGAATAGGAAACATTTGCTTTTAGACTTTTAAGATTTTTTTGAATTGAAAAACAAAGACAATTCCATTTCAAAACACTTTTCACACAAGTTCGGCAGCTGGCACAAAAATTAACTGAATGTTTACACTAGAAAAATGTCACAGAAATGTCTATTAAAATCAGTACTTTTTCTGTATCATAATAAACTACTCCGATTGTCATTGTTCTCTACAAATAAATATTTTGCCTTAGCAGCTACAATTGTGACCAGAAGCTGTTCTCACACATCTACAAGTTGAGTAGTGCAGGATTTTTAGGGTTTTATTTACTTTGCTGTTGTCACAAATAAAAGAAAAAAAGAAAAAAACTTATGCAAACATTTCATGCTGAAGTGAATGGATTTCAACAGCTGCTGATTTGGTGACATTGAGAACCCCAGTGGAGATGTCCTGCTGAATTAACGTCTTGGAAATGTTAAAAAGAAACTTCAAACAGCCCTTGTTTAGCAGGCGGTCGAGGCTCGCTCTCGGTGGGGATCATGTGAAGACTAGCAGAGCAGTCACTCAGTCATGAATCAGACTTGTCAATAGTTGCCTATTTTCTCAACAGGTGTCTCAATCACACGTCATAATCCTTCCCCCATAGGCTTCTGTTTAACAGAAATGGCTCTGCACAGGACGCTGCTTTTTCCTTATATGAGACATATATTGACTTCTTACTTAGCAGCTCCCTCCTCCAGCCTCTGCTGAGCTTTGTACTTGGTATAAACATGTCTCTCTCGCCTGTGTGAGCCAGCAGGGAAAGAAGGAGGACTGTAACACAGGAGCGAGGAAGCTTTTAATCCTTTGTTACTGCTGCAGATAAGCACGGCAAACACCGAACCATCACTCGCTGTTTTGTCAGATAATTATGAAGTTCTGTTATGTTGAGGTACCCTCTGTGAATCCCTGTGCAATAATGCACTTGGACAGAAAAGGGCATCACTGACATAAAATACCTTACGCTAGCTAAAATTGTAGGGAAATGCTTCATAATAATTCAACAAAAAAAATTTTAAAGTTAAAATAAAAACCCAGGAAGCCACTTTCAAGTAGATATTTTTAATATAACTAACTTTCAATCATGACTCATTACAGTATATTTTGAAATTAAATTAATTTTCTTAAGTTTTGAAATCCTCATTTCTTTTATAGGACACATACATTCAGGTAACTACAGAAGTAAATCAAGTCCTATGGGTCCCAGATGTCAGAATCCTGAACGAATGCAAGTATTCACAGAAAATTTTAAATTACATACAGTTTTTACACTATAAAAAAGTGTTTATATCTATGCTTATCCCTATGCTCTTTGAGTCACATCAGTATTAAACAAAACAACAAAGAGATTTAAAGACAATTTTCTTGGCTTTTCTTTTAAAAAGCAACAAACCAGTAAATATTCTACAACTCATCTCAAGCTTGCACAAATCATATAATTTCTAATGTATCACCAGACTACTCTGGGCTTCCTATTGCTACCTTTGTTTTCCAATTTTACCTATGATATGTACACAAAATGCTGATGAGCTAAAGCAATTTTCTGTATTTCTAGGCCAGTCTCTTCCTGTATCAATGGAAGAAGTGTGCTTGTAAAATAATGTGGGCTGGTTAGTAGCAGCATGCTTCACTTTTATAGTAACAGCTCCTGTAGAAACTACAGCTTCTACATGACTTGAAAATTAAACATAAAAGAAAAATACATCAGCTTCATGTAATGTTTTGAGATCATAAGCTCCCTTGTATCAGATTTTGTTAAAATGTTGCATAAGGAAGGTAAACTCTCCAACTGTAAGACTGTATACAACTTAATAATTGCAAAATATCTTTGAAATGCATGTCAAATGAAGTTAGACAGTAAACCTGGTGTAGTTTGATCATTCCAGCTGTATGTCAAAATTCTTCCACATTGTTGGATCACATGAAAGTGCAGCACCAGTTTCTGTCACCCTCAATTTAAAAACTTTTGATATACTACCTCTGAGCATGGAGTTGTTTAAATACTATCTCTAACATCAGTAAACTGCATGTACCACCTGCACCATGACTTGAATTACTGAAACACAACACTACACAATTAAAGAGATCTCAGGTTTCCGCAGAAAATAAACATTGTACTGAAGAAATTTATAGGAAAGGAAAATATTTAAAATGTATTTCAAATGTGAAATATAATTTGATTGTGTATCTGATGTATACTTCATACTGGATACACCACAGTGACAAGGTATTTTAAGTATGTTGATAGATACTTATAGTCTGGGCCAGGTCTTGAAAATGCTATGTAAGTGTGTGACTTTACATACAAGTTACTCCTGTGAATTAATTTTAACTACTCACACAAGTGCTTTGTAATGACATAGAAATTTTTGCTATTTCTGTAAGAATGAATATAAAATATATACATTACTTCCTATATAGACAGACAGCATGTCAGTATATTCCTTTTTTTTTTTTTGCTCTGGGGCAATTTGCAAGAACTCTGCTCCTAATCATAGTTGTAATTTTATTTTATTCAACATTGTATACGTATTTTTACATAGGACTAGATTAATAAATTGGTTTCAACATCACTGCTCAGATGTATGCTGCTTCCTGCGCATTTGTAGGAAAATTTGCATTTTTTAAGATTTATTTTCTCTGTAATTTTTGACACTACATAAGGATATTATGCAGAGAGTACGCCGGATGATTATTTAGAGAACACAAATACATTCTCTGTAAATGCAACCTTTAATGACATTTACTTAGAAAACTTGCTGGGCACTGATTGATTGATTCTGAATGGGACCCCAGCCTCACACAAACCACATTCATCAAAAGCATCCTAATCATACCACCATGTTAACATTTTGAACTTTACTTTCGGTACTTAAGGAATGGAATTCATGAAATAATCAAATTTAGGGGAAATTGACTCTTGTTTTTCATATATAAAGACCTACTTTCAACACAGATAAGGCATTCTTGCTGCATTCTCTGCTTTCTCCCAAGCAAAGAGTAAGAATTGATAAAAAGGGAGTAAAGCCCTAATGTTGACATGTAAAATGGAACTTTCAATGGGTAATCCACAATGATGCAAGTTCCATCTCATTCAGATGCAGATCATTTATTCCAGAAAAAGGACAACATTAAAAAATTCATATCAAAAGTAAGGCAAAGGCTACAACAGCAAACACTTAGGCACATGGTCAGAATGATATCAAGAAACAGGAAAGTGTTATTACCAGTAGAGATAGTATTGATATACTAGAACTTGACCACACTTAGCTCTAAGCTCCAAAGTTTAAAAGGTATATTGACAGATTAGATGTTTTCTGAAAAAAAAAAAAGGCGAGGATCTTCCCCGTGTTTCAAGACTAAAGAAGCTTAAGTTATTCTGCTTATGAGACAAGGTGTAGGAAACCTGACAGTGGACCTGCAATACCTACGACAAGAAAGATTTGCCGGGAGATGTCTCGAGAGTATCAAAGACAAAACCAAGATCTTGTAAAAAGTAGAGGAAGATGAGATTAGAAGAAAGGTGCACAACTTCTCCCCAAAGCAGAGAAGAGTGATGCTGAAATTTTTCTTTCTCCTGCCAGACAAGGAGTGGAACGGAAATTTGAGCTGCACCTCTGAAACACTGTCTTTAGTAAGTTTCCAGAACCAATGCACTACACCAGTTACTCACGCTGTCCAATTCACAGCCTGAAAAGACATTCTGACTTCTTTATATAGCAGAAACCAAAGCATGGCACATGGTTATACCACTCTTAGCTGGCAACTTGGCTTGTTTACCTTCTAATTTCTACTTGAAATGGAGAACATGACTGCAAAGGCTAAAGTTCATAACAAACAACCCAGAATCTTGTTCCATCTGATAAAGACCATCCCCCTCAAAACTGCACTCCTGATCAAACCATCAGTCAAATACCAGTCTTTGATACTCTGGGCTGCTGCTCTCTCAATTGTGAATGATTTGTGATCTGGAACAAGGTTTGAGGAGGGAGGTCTAGGAGGGAAGTAAGAGGCATTACTCAAAACAAGACACTGCTCTTCAAGACACAACCCAGCCCCATATCTGTGCTCAGGACAAGGGGCATGAATTCCTGTGATTTCAACAATGAGCCTTTACTTTTCTGTGCTTCCCACCACCTCTTTTTCTACAACTATGAACAAAATTTTCCCTTTCAGTCACTTTTGTCTGGCCAGAGGCAATGGGCACACAAGTGCCAGCTACAATGTTTTGTAAAAGAAAATAGAAAGAGCAAAAGGGAGTCCAAAGTACAAATTACTCACTCTACAATAAAAATCATGAGATAGCTGGAAACTGCAGCTTTCATGTACCCTGTGCTTTAAAAAAATAGCTACAGGAACATCAGTTCTTAATATGACCGTGTTCAGAGATGTGGTGGTTTACTCTCCCACACTAAGACAAGAGCCCAGCCAAAACAAAGGCGGGATCCTAAACCCAGACAATGTAGCTGCATTTGCTATTTCACCTCAGATTAACCCCCAGTCACACCAGCTGAACTTGCATTTTTGACTCTGTATCTTGCACAGACCAATCATCTTGTAATCTAATGGAACGCCTCATATGTAGACCTACATGAGTATGGAAATGTTTACAGGATCAGGACATTTGGCCAGAATTTCTTAATGAAATAATGTTTTAGATGCTGTGTGTGTGCTCTTTGTTTATGAATACTGCAGTATAAAGTACCTCAAATCAGAAGTCCAGAATTAGGGGGAATATTTGAAACATAGACTTTAATTTTTCTCACAAGGCCTAGATTTGTACTTTAGACTTTGGATCACAATCTGTATTATTTTTAAAGCCTCATGATTAACCTCTAACTTTATTAAAACTGTTCAGATGAGTGCTACTACGTTGTTACACATGGCACTGTCCTTAGGCTGCTGAAGGAACATATCTTGCCTAAATAACTCAGCAAGTGATAACCTTTGAAACAACTTCTGGCAGGCTGTTACATCAGATTGTTTTGTACCTTCTCAGGCTTTCTTTCATTGAAAAAAATCTTTCAAGCAAATAATATATTCTCTTTTTTTGAATTTTACATATCACTTTAAAAAGCTACACTTTTTTAATTTAATCAAAAGTCTCTGGCACCTTTTAATCACTTAGCTTTTTTGTCTAAAGTTGAAAGCTTATTGAAAAATAGCAGTTTACTCCTTATCGCTTTTCTCACTGTCATGATCAGAAACGAGATGTTCCTTAAGATATTCCATAATTTTATCAAGTTCTATCCTTCCTGTTTTTTCAACTGGTTTCAGTACTGTTCTCTTCGCTCCATTGCTTATTTTGTCACATTTCCCAAGTTTTACTATAACCCAGGCTTGTTATATTGCTGTATGTTCTGGAGGCTATTGAGATATGAAGCGCTCTTGGCATGTTATTTTAAAAGGCATATCTTGTACACAGAAAAGAATCTGCTTCTGAAGTTAACACTTAGCTTGCTACTCTTCCTTCCAGATGATATAAAGTATACTGTGACATTGTGACATTGTATTTGGTCATTGGCTTAATGCAAGTTATTTTGGGTTTTGACAGGTAAATGCTGTTTGCTCACTACTTGCCAACACTGTTAGGATAGGAAGATGTATGTCTAAACATACTAAAACATGGATTCATAAGGCAGATGCAGTATTACCAGTATGACCTAAAAAGTGTATATATAAAGTGTATATGTATCTTAAAGCAGTCATTTCTCTAGATGAAGAACTAAGACATATTGCACTGAAAAGGAGCGTGTTGAGGGGTAAGTGTGGACATCCACTGCCATGCTGCTCAACTCTTTGAGAAACTGCTTTGTTTCTAAAACTTCAGCCATGAACCTCCCTCAAAAGTGAAAGTTACGTTCACCAAGCAGCTCCAGCCATATTAAAGCTACCAGCTTTTGCTTTTGCTTTTCTTTTTCATATTTCACTACAACTCAGTCAAAACATTTGTTAAAGAGCAAAACAGAGAGTCCAAATAGCAAAGTTTTTTTTTAAATCCCAAATACTGTTCTTTGCTGAATGTTGGTCGTGTATCACTTGGCCCTCAAACACTTTGACCCAGAGAGTGAACAAAGCCATCAAAAATAGGAAGGATGCAGCCAAAATCTTTATTTTTCAGGACATTATACATACTTCTTTTATTCCAATTAAAAGTCGCAGCAAAACAGAGTCTTTGAGAGAAGAGTATGAATTTTGACTCTTTCCATTTACGTTTGTCTCAGGTGTTACCTTTTCTAAAAGCAAAATAATTTATTTAAAAGTATAACTTTCCCTTTTATATGAAAATATATATTGTCCAAAACACAATTTCCTTACACTCTACTAAACACAGACGGGGATGGCTAGAGGCTACAAATCTTTAGGCTCTCCACTGATGCATAAACTAAACAAAAAAGACAACCTTACTTGTTTCAGAAAGCTTTACTAGAATAGGAATCTTTGAAGACAAACACAAAAGATTCTAATATGTTTAGATTTTATAATGTAAACAACTAATTTAATGCATCACTAACAATATACAATACTCGCCATCTTGCAACATGAATGCAAGGAAGAAACTGATGTAATCTGTGAGATATTTCAAAATAATTAATTTGAGAATAAAAAAAAGAACTTTTATTGTGTAAACTCTCCTTGTTTGCCTTTTAAAAAAGGATCAGAAAACTGCAGCACTTGAACCTTTGCTAAATGAAGGTAACAAGCAATCTTTTGAACTGGCCTCTAAATTAAGAATGTGTAATTGCCTGAGAAAAGGGTATTTGATCAAAAGGGTTTTAAGTGTTACTTATCAGGAGAGTTCCAAGAAACTCAAGATCCAGTTTATTTAAATGAGGGCCAAGAAACTTTCAAATTATCTTAAAGGAGTTTGACATGTCTAAATTGTGTCTTTGCCAGCATGTCAGACTTCCTTGCTAGTATTTTAGTTCTGTAAGGGTAAATGGGATTTAAAGCACTTCTGGATCAAGCAAATGTTTGATGCCTCCTTTTAATTTCCTTAACTCCCTCTCAAACCCACATCTTCTTGCTTAACTATTTTGCAGCTTATAAAATTATGGCAAACATTCCTTTACCCTATTTTTTCCTATTATTTTCCTCACAAGCATAGACAGACACATGATGACCAAAAAAAAAAAAAAGTCCTATACACTGAGCTTTTACTTTTTATTTAATTTGAAAGAATGGTCGGTCCTGTTTTGTGGCATTCCAAAATCAAGCCCCAGGTTCTGCAGTATTATCTGCACTGATGAACTGAGGCACCCTGGGAAGCCCCACTCACAGGCACAAAGGTTCATGTATGCCCAGCTCCCCACTAAATGACTGACAGTGTATTATTATACCACTTCACATAAATGACAATGGATTATTGAATCAAACATGACAACATAAAAATCTCCTCAATTCACAATTTCATACAGCATGCTGTGCTAGAAAAAACTACCCCAATTATTCAAAACAATATTGAGATAGGAAATATTTAGGAGGCAGTCTGAAACAAGACTGACTTGCTGAACAGCCCAATGTTTTGAAGAAATGTCTAAACAGGCGTTCTATGACCTCACAAACCATCTAAAATCTTTCCATTATTGGGATAAGCTTTGTAACCAGTATCAGCAAAAGCTGTTATTTTTATCTAAGTGGCTGAGGCATGGTGGCTACAGGGACTGCTCAGAGCTCCACTGCTATCAGCATAAGAGACTCGAGGCTTCGGCACTTGTCTTACTTTATCTACAGCCAATACAAGAGATTCAGCAACAGCAGCTGCCGAGATGTCCTTTATGAATCCATGCCATGCAACCAAGTTTTAAATATCCTGAAACAAATGTGAAGCTCTTTTACAATCAGCTGAAGAGCTGAATGCTGAGGAAAGAAAGATCTTGTTTTGTCTGCAGGTTATGCTTAGAAGAAATGCGCAAGGGAGGAAGAACACAACTTTCCAGGTACTGCTGGGGAACACAGTGACTCCATCTGAACGTGTCCTACTACCTTAAATTGCCTCTGTAGCCTGACATGGCAGTCTCAGCTCCAGGACCATGTGGCAACTTCCACCCATGAGGAGCACATGGCTGGAGGTTTGAACAATGCCGCCACCAGCTGGATACCTATCCGAGGCAGGGATGGGGTTGGCTGCAGAGCAAAGTAAGCTTATTCCTCCAGGAAACAGGTATACAATGGGAAGAGCAGTTTTGCTTCGGCCAAATCTGCTCCCAGACTCAGGATGGATATTCTGCATTTTCAATTCTAAAGGTAAATACCTTTAGAAACTAGAAGTTATCTGTTACAGTTTGCGTAGCTTTGTCCACTTGTGGTGAAAACCAAAGGGGAAGATTTACTTGATGGCCAATACTGGACTGGTAAAAATCATAGCTTAAGCCTCTTTAACTCCCAGGATATGAATCCTTCTTTTCATGATTCAGAACAAAGGGGTTAATATCAAATGAGAATTCCACCAAACTTTTCTGCTCATGTAGCTCTATTGAGCAAACTGTTCACTGAGTCAAAAAACAGGACTGCTCTGTGGTTACCACTCCGTTTTCCTGGGGCTGCCCAGCTGTGCCTCTCTGTAGCATAAGAAGGGTTCCTAAAGAGGCTTCATGGTCCTGTGGGGACAACCACAGCATAAAACTTACATCTTCTGCATTTCGCGTGAGTGTGTGAACCCCTGAGCTTATTGGCAAAATAGTTCATAATTTTTCCCACCAGTTTTCTAAATCTCAGCCATTTTCTTAGTTTCATTACAAATGCCCAAGTACACAATTAATTATTTTTTTTTGCTAGAAGCATTTTTTTCTTTATTTTGGACCAATTTGAACTGGTGGTTTTTTGAGGGGATAAAGGATGAGAGAGGAGATTTTGGACTGTAAAATCAATTATTTGTACAGCCGTAAGGATCTGTGGAAAACTAGGTCTCACAGTCTCTCTAATGATGGGAAAGAGAAAGAATGAATATGAAGAAATATTGATAAAATTTAAAGTTTAACTTAAGAGTTCACTGCTTTGGTTTAGCTTGATACCTCCATTCTAGTGTTTATTATCTCAAGTCCCAGATCCTTGAGAGAGCGAATTACTTGGAAGCAGTCTTACATTTAGCATATGTGAAGGATCTTGCTGGAATGAAGCATTAGTATTGGAACAAAGACAGTCTGTAAGGGCTACGAAATGGAGGACACAAGTACACACAGAGCTTCTGGGGACATAGAAACTCCTGCATCAAGTAAGGATATTGCACATTTGATGCTTTGAAGAAGCAGGTTGGTTGGTGACTCCTTCCTGTCTCAAACAGTGGGATGCTCTGACTCAGTGATCTTAGAAACCCAGTGTGACTACAAAAAACCTGTACGTGTCATGAGTCTGGAAGCAGAGAGAGAGACTTGGATTATTATGTTAAATGAGCTATAGGAAAGAGTATAAACGCCTTCTTCCCTGGAGATGTCTGACACTTTCCATCAGGGCATCAATGACAAGCATGTAAAAAAGGAAAGTGAAATCATTTTCTCAGGTAAACCATTAGTCACCAGGCCAGGGTAAGTCTTCAGCTCTTTCTTGATGGGGTATTTAAAAAAACATCCATGGAAGAAAGCATGGATGTCTAAGAACTGAGTTTAATCATAGTGCTCCTCAACATAGCTCCACAACTTTCTTGTGCTCATACTTACAAAATTACCTGTTACTAATTACTCATGATCCCTGACCTTATTTATTTCCCATTAAGTCTATTGTCAGAGCATTTATTATGAGATCCTGGCTTCTTGAAATGAATCTTTGAAATGAAGGGGTGTAGGATGTCAAATTTAGTTTCTACTTGCACTGTGTAGATCAAGGGGTTGTATGATGATTGTGCAAACCAAAAACCATGAAATTTCATTTGTGCTAGATGCATGCATAATGCCAGCCATGTGATATTATTTCAAGAGAAGTGGAAAAATTAGGTGGCAAACAGAATTTTGGCAAAAGCACAGTTCTTCAGATGCCACATGTGCAAGTCATTATTTTGTCTTGTAGAATGGTTAAGGAAACGTATTTTCAAATGCCAATTATATAATTAGGGTGTTAAGCAACTTCACTGAATGACAAGTGATTAAACACAAATCAACAGACAGACACAGCATTACTTTGAGTAGTGTGTGGAAAATGCCACAGAACAACTCTAGCAAGCACAGGGTGGGCAACAAAGTTGAGTGTATATATTGCTAATAGCTTTCTTTGTCTAAAATGGAGGTGCCGACAAAACAGGCAGCTGGTCTTTGACTCAGCTTTAGTTTTAATTCATAACTGTGAAAGGTTTCACCAGACGTAGAAATTAAAATGGACAAAGCTATTAAAATTAAAATGCTGCCTGTCAGGGGTTAAAATGAAAAATCTAGATCCTTGTCAATCCCAACTGCAAGACAAGCTACTTGGGGGTGGGTCTCCTTCCATTTGATTTTTGCCTCTATCTCTGTTACCAGCTTTTGTCTAGTAGGTGTATGTCTATCCATTTTTAGCTGTTGAGTAGGAGAAGAACCTACCTCTGTTGTCTTCCCTGTGTTTTTGCCTGACAGGGAAAAATCTGTTAGATTTCTTGATAATACAAGTGGGCTGAATCTCCTGCTGAAGTGTGACAAGGCAGTAAACCGACATTTTTAGCTTTTCCGAACTTCTCCAATACCTTTCCCTTTTAAGCTTCTTCCCTTTCCTAACAGCCACAGCAGCAAGAAGATTCAAGATTTTTACATTCCACCATTGTCCATCTGAGCCTAAAGTAACAGCAAAACAACCAAACCAGAAACAGATTGCAAACTTAGGATAGCAAACAGCTGGCCTGTGGTCCCTGGAAGGTTGGCTCATTGTATGTTGTTAATGCTTTTCTTTCCACTTCCACATGTTACACTGCACTGAAAACTTGCAAAGGTATTTTAATGCGAGTAACTACTAAGCATGCAGTTCCAAAACAGCTAAACTTCTGCAGGTCAGGGCTGCTACAACCCTGCTCTTCCTCCCTCCATGTGCCATTTCTGATCTCCTATTTGTGCCAAGTCATGCTACTGCACTGTGAACAGCTTTAAGGGTACTAAGGAAGACAAACATTTCTACAAGAAATTCACTTCTCTGTACAGTTAATTTTTGCCTCATCCCCTTTAAATGACATTTTACAAGGTGGGTAAGCTGAGCCAATAGCTTGCTGCTGTGGAAAGGGATGGCTCCCTCTCCTCTCCTCTTGGGTGGGCAGTCCTGATGTCTCCCTTGCTTCAGCACTGGTATTCATCTACAAACCAGTGGATCAGTTCAAGTCACTGAGCTGGCTAAAAGCTTGAGTTTACACCCAGCTCAGCAGTTTAGGAAGCAGCCAGGGCTGGAGATGAAGTAAACGGGAAAGAACAACCAAGGTAGAGTGTCTCACCTTGAAGATACTCAAAAGCTGCCTTGACACAGGCCTGGGCAGCCTGTTCTAGATGGCCTTGCTTGAGCAGGGGCTTGGACCAGGTGACTTCTGGAGGTCCCTTCCCACCTCAACCATTCTGTGATCCTGTGAACCTCACCATTCTTGTGAAACCTCAACAGTAGTCATGAGGATATTTCACCTTTCTTCTCTTTTTCCAACAGAGGAAGACAGTCCCAAAAAAATACATGGTCTTTGTTTGTCATTAGTTACCCGTTACATGCCAAGCATGTAAGATAGGCAGAGACTGCAACAGTAGCATTTCATACCCTGCTGACATTGCTGTGTAAACAAACATGCATACACAGAGCACTGAAAAATCCTATTATGCATCTTGCTGGCACTGAAAAATCCTATTATGCATCTTCAGCAAGAAGCAGTGACATTGGGAAACTTCTCAGGAAGCCCTGAATGAGAGGACTGAAAGAGTCTGGCAAGGAGATAGCCATGCCTTGGTTTGCATTTTTTTCCCATTCAGCAGTTAATTAGTAACTCACTTTTCGAAAATTAAAGATTACACTTCCTGAACAAATACAAGCATTTGATCTTGGGCTCATCAAGGAAAACTTTAGCAGCTGCCAGGGAAAAGCAAATGTTCTGTCACGTACATCCAGACTGACATAATGCAAAACAGAAGATGAAGAATACCGAGAGAATGTACCAACACTTCCACACACAGTCATGGGGAGCACAGCAGATGAGGAAAAATACCAAAGAGCAGACAACAGTCCAGTGAGCCTAACTAAAACCTGATGGGATGACTCCTTACTGCAGCATCAACCTAAGAGACAGAACAGAAGAGTGAAGCATGGTGCTATGTATCAAAAGTGCTTTATATTTCTGTCCTACATGAACTGGCTCTTTTGGAGCGCTGGGCACTCAGCTGTGGTCATGCTTCACCCACCCCTGAAGGGTACAGAGTTTTCAAGAAAAGGGCAGCAGCCAGTGAGAACACCCTTGCAGGAGAAGGAGACCTAGTTGTGTGAGATGTTTTCATAAGTTCAGGTAGGAGTCCTGAAGCTGAAGGGGCTGTAATAGAACTGCCAAACTTTGGGAAAACTGCTCGAAAATTTTTACTTGTTAAAAGTAAAGTTTTATCATTTTATTGAGGAAGCCACCCTGAAGAAATGATAACTGCATTTACAATTGGTAAAGTAGAAATGTGCTGAGAAGTGAATCATATAACATCACCTAAGAAAAAAAAAAAAGACAAAAAAGGATACACATATTTTTTAAAGAAAACCTTAACATTTTTTCATTTTTTGACCATATCTGAGATATAAAAGCCCACTGTGAATTAAATCTGAACATCTAGAAAATACTAATTTCTCCTTAGAAAAAAATCATTTTAATTCATGTGGTTTTCTGACCTGGAAAGGTATTTTAACAAAAAACACAACCCCATTTATCTTTTCTGGTTACAGCATTGGACAAATTCTTAGCCTCCGCACACTCACTGACTACACTTTTAGTTATTATGGCTTCTGTAAATTCCCTAGACACTGCCTCCCGAGCATGCTCTACAAGCAATTCTCAGACCGTAACAGAGATGTGGACCTTCATGTGTGTTACGCATTTGCTGTTACAACGTGAAGTTCTTCTCAATGCTCCAAGCACCTTCCCTTGAGCCTGTCACACATCTCTGAGGTCTTTTGTTCCTTGAGAACTACTCCTGCCCTTCCTGTGTTCAAAAGCCGTCAGGAGCTGCTCACGTCCGGGCATCCCCACTGCCTGTTAACCCTGCCCAGCAATGCCTGTTTGCAGGCCAGCAACGATGCTTTGCTACAGACCACATTTGAGTTTGCTCGCCACTGTCTGCCAAGCTTTCCATCAGTGATTTCTGAAACTGCTGAGTGGGGTGTCTCCCTCTCAGTACACCCCCTCCCTGTTGGGCTCCCCGATCAAGTCTATCTTATCAGTAGCTTTTCCACTTCTACAATTTCTGCCCTTGTTCATTCTCTTTCCAGCTATTTTTAGACTTGAAAATAAAAATGTTATTAGTGGTAGATTGTATATAACATAAACCAGTCATTATCTGTCCTGCAAAATAAAAGTATTCTATTCTGTGCATTGCAAAGTGACGAGGCATTCTAAACATATAGTCTAATTTACAACACAAATATAATGGATAATATTAAGAAAGCAAGGAATAAAAAATAGGCATAAAAGGTTCATTGATATCACTTGAACAGCACATCTCATTGGGAGTATTTCGTGAAGTAAACAGCTGAAGTCAGTAATAAACAAATGGACAGTATTGCCAGCTCCAAAAAAACATGCATATGCTAAAACCTCCAAAATCATCAAAAAGTATTAAAGCAATGAGACTTTAAGAAAATGTACTGCTCTTTGATCTGTCTCCTGAAATTCAAGTAGAAAACTGGTCACTCCTCAATGAACATTAAGTTACTTGGAGTTTAAAACTCACTTGTACAGGCAGAGTACTCCCTGGCAAGCATTCAAAATTTTGAAATGGGCCCAAGCTGTTCTTTCTCTTCAGCAGCACTGACTTTTAAATAATTTTATTTAAAAATGAATGTTCATACTTTCAATTTGCCTGCTGTTCAGCAAGCCCTAAGAATGCACCCAAGATGTTTTTTCTTTCACGGCTATGACAACCACAGCAGTGTGATACCCCAAAGCAGACCCAGTCACTTGGAGCTGTAACATTCAGAAAAACAATTATTATAAGGCCACTAAAGATGGTAACATTGAACGTTTCTAAAATATACATGTAAACATGGAAGCTGAGTTTGACATTGGCTTCTTCAAGGCATAGCAGAAGTATATCACTTAGATTGAAACTATGTCACAGGCTGTCTTGTTTGACATAGGCCATCAAATTTAACATAGCTACCATTACAGTGAATCCAGTGATATTTGTTGAGTGAAGTACATCTCTAACAACTTTAAGGTATTGACTAGAGTCCTCTGGGGAAAACATAAATCTCTATTTCCTTCATTTGCTAGCATTACATCTTCTAACTTATAGTTCTTAGTGTGCCTGCACTCAAGAATTCAAAGATCTCTTCATGTGTCACGGTTCACTAAAACTGGAAGATATTTATTTGCATCGCAACAAGAAATTCAGGTTTCAGTACTTTGAGATGTAGCAGTGCAGAAGATGTCTTTTTTTGGTGGGGTTTTTGATCACCCCTTCTTCTTAGCTCTAACTTTCTCTTTATCCCACTTCTGTGACCTTTAGACATTCACTGTCCCCTTTTCCCTGCACTTTGTTAGTTTTCTGCTTTATTCCAACTATTTTTGCTTATACAGCCTCCTAGTTATGAATTTTTCCTTTTTCTGTCTCCTACCTCTCATATCTTTCATTTCCTCAGTGGCACAAATAAAAACTACCTGGACTTCCCTTCTGTTACTTTAAATCACCCACTTTTAATTCATTCTCCAGCTTTACACTACATGCCTAAATTCCATCATAAGCGCTGAGAATAGGTCGTCTTCAGTCCCACAGCAAGGCAAAAAATACCAGGCTTCACTACCATTACGGAAAAACTCAGATTTGATTGAGAAAATCAATAGAAAGTGGTAACCATTTTAACTAAAACTACGTGTAACTAAATTTTACTGAAAAAACCCTCCAAAGAATAGTTGCCATTAAGGAAACAGAAATTTATAGTTATAGTCAGGTAACAGGAAACAGAAAAAGTAGAAAGAAATCATTTAGGAAAAAAAAATTATGAACCCCATTAATTTTTTATAAAAGAGATTGGCATACCTGAACACAAAACCCAACAAAATATGTGGCAAGATAGACTGCAGAGGTGCTTTAGGAATGTTTCCCGTTTTCTCTTTTTGTCAAAAGAAAAATGAAAGATCAGCAACTGCTTCCACAATACTGCTTCATGACCAAATGAGATATGCCTTTTCAATCAGACATTTGAAATACACACTAATTAGTGTACCAGTGTGATATGTTTATATTAATCTGAAATTGCTCAGATGAAGTATGTGGGGAAAATATTTGAACTCATTAAAATCACAAGCTAAACCAATCTAAAGAATGAAAACTCCCTACAGAGTACAGGAAAAGAGCAAGAGACTTGAAAAACTGCAGTGTCAAGTCTTGACATATTTGAAAAAGCCAGATAATGTACTTATGTAGGATTGTAACCACTTTGGTATCTGCTGGGTAACAAATCTCCCACTGGATATGAGTAGGGAGACATGTTACAAAAGACAAGTCCAGTCTAAAAGGTATTCTATAGTGCTGGAGATCCCATTGGCAACATTGTTTTCTTTTTTTGTTTCCCTTTTCATTTATATTTTTTTTTTATCAAGGTACGTGATCAGCTGCTATGTACCATAGCACTGTGGTTCTTCTGCCACAATATAGTGACAAATCTGGTATATCGCTTTTTTATTAGATACTCTCACACAACACGTTTCACCCCTTTCCCCCAAAAATATTCCAGAGTCTCATTCCTAAAGTGTTCCATAAAAAACTCTCTAGAAATTATAGAATCAATACTTTAGAATGAGTGTGAGAAAAATTATCTTCATAAGCACAGAAGCGGACAGTTCCTGAAGTCAAACTATGCCAGGCCTCACTGCTGAGGCACAAATCGCCATCCCTCCCCTGAAATCACAGGCTTCCAGGTGACCAGCCCATCCTAACAGCCATACAATACTACAGAGATGATTTACAAGTAACAGACTACAAAAGTTAAAGAAGAATTTCTAAAATTCAAGTTTTATAGCATACAGTTATCTTGCACTTATTTGACACTTTAAAATGGAATTAAGTTTGACAAAGGTGCAGCATTTGTGTCTCCTACTTTTAAAATAATAATAACTGTATCAAATCAATCCACTGTGAGTGCAATTGTAGGAAACAAGGAAAAACATACCAACCACACAGGAACAACAAAGAAAAGGGGAATTTTCTTTTAGTTAGTCCATTAATAGCTCTAATTTTGTCACTAATTTATTAATTCCAGTGCCTGACAAGCACTTGATTTGCTAATGACTACTTTTTCTCTATTTACTCAGGTGATGGAAAATGATGCTTTAATCTGCTACCCCCTTATCAAACACAACCAGTCAATAGCATCCCTCTTCCCCAGAAAATGCAATTCCTTTGACAGTTAGGAAAGGCATGAGCAGAAATTTGTGCATCCTGTCCAGTGAGTGGATCTATTTTGTGAGCCACTGGTTGGCATTTGGCTTTCAGATGATTATTTTCTTTTGCCCTTGGCTCAGATGAAATCTTTGCACAAGTGATGTGGGTTCAGTAACACAACAACCTCATGCAATAACAAAACATTTTTCTTTCCATTTTAAGAACCCTGTGGAAAATTACGTAACTAAAACCAATTATGAACATTTTTTAAACTTCAAATTGAAACAAGATGAGGAAATTCTAGCTACATAATGGCCCAAGTAAATTTAATTCTACCTGTTTGTGAATGTGCCGTGATACAATCTTTATCTATGTGATTTTATGTAAATTTTTTTTCTTCTCAGAAGAATATCCTGTTTGGAGCACTGAATGAGTACATTTGGGATCAAACTAATGCTGCGCGTAATCTGGAATTTCCTAATTTCTAGGTGCTTGACTTTGCAGGCTCAGTATAACTTTTTCATTTAAAGGTCTTAAATATATAATTATTCAGATGGCTTAAATGTGCTTTTTGCTTACAGAGTCTTTTTGGTGTTTACATATCATACTCTAGCCTAAATAAATGCTAAGACAAAGGCCAAGCTGGCTGGTAGCCCAGAATGCAGTCGTTACCAAATTGACAGGGACCACCTTAAATTCATTGAAATGTCTAAATATCGTACTTGTGTTATAACTATATTTTAAAAGCCTATCTTTACTGAAAGAAAAATGGAGCAGCTTTAGAGCAGCATAAACAAGTTGCTGGATGAAATGAGAATTGAATGTCAAAGTATGGTCTGACTTACCACAGCTCTCCATTACTGTAAAATACCAAACACTTAAGGGCAGGAAGTATCCTCATGTTACCATGTAAATAACTAATGGCTTAGTTTATGTTGACAACTAACTTAGGAACTTTCAATAAAAAACCCACCAAACAAAAACATGGCTAAGAGTGTCCAAAACTTTTCCCTAAAAGTAACTAATTCTGCTAATTGTTAAGGCGACTTTCCTTTTTTTTCCTTAGAGAATCTTGCATAGAGTCTGATAAAATGTACAGCAAATGTGGACTCAGTACCATTTAAAGATGACCCGCAAAGACAAGTAAATATGGTAACTTTTTCTAGTCTACTGAAGATATGAAAGGTGCAAGGTTTGGTTTATTGTTTTCTTCTACTTGTTTCCTTTTTGCTTTTAAAACTTTCAGAGTATCAAAGTCTTGTCTTGCTTTTATACATATGAGTGTTGGAGGACAAGACAACAAGAATGGAAGTCCCCCTCAGTTCCCATCTGAAGCAGCAGGGTGATGAATGATTAACATTGAGCCTTTTCTTTTCTTTTGGCTTTTTGCCAGAAGCTTGAATTAAATGTTTTAGCAACAGCCAAACAAAATGGGAGTTTTACACAGTCTGATTAAAAATGCCTTTCCCCTCTCAAATGCAAGTTTCTTGTGACAGATGATGGCTAGAGATGATGGCTTCATCTCTCTGCTTTTCCAACTACTCATAATCTTCTAACAAAAATAGGATAGACAAGACCTGATACACACATAAAAGCAAATAAAACCTTTGCAGAAACCTTACATCTGACTTTAAAATCAAAGCAAGCTCTTCAGGCTTTCCTAATATGTCTTAAAAATATGTAAAAGGCAATATAGTTTTGTCTCCTTTTCATGTCACTCTTTAGATCTAATCAGGACTTTAGTAGGGCAAGAGAGGCAAATCCCTGTGACAAGAACATGCCATATAAAAAGCATAAGATGCGTCAAAATTTAAAATTTACTAATGCTGACATTGTGGCCTTAGCAGATATTAATAAAATTACAAGAGTGTGGGGTGAAGGTATTATACCTGGTCATGGCTGGCTTCAATGGTGCTTCCGATACCTTGGAAAGTCATCTGCACAGGAGACAGTGTCAAACAGGTCATACACTCTTTGCCATTTTGTCTATCACTGTAGTGTACCTATAACAGAATAACATACGTAATCTGCTAAACACCAGGTTTGCACAAGGGAGTCATGCTAAAATACTGCCCTTTTCAACAAGCTTGTAAGAAGAATTCCAGACATTTACATTGAATTCATCTTTAATATTAAAAAATGAGTGTGTAAAATAGTCTAGATAGTGACATGCTGAACTGGGGCCAAATTTTCC
Source organism: Edolisoma coerulescens (assembly GCA_013397115.1). Lineage (NCBI taxonomy): Eukaryota > Metazoa > Chordata > Aves > Passeriformes > Campephagidae > Edolisoma > Edolisoma coerulescens. The sequence continues at coordinate 280,152 of VWZW01005609.1, forward strand.
ATGATACGCCTGTTGCGTAATTTTTGAAGTGCTGAGTTCTTCAGATTCTGACATCTTTCAGACTGAATTCAAGATGCTGTATCTATATAAGAATCTAGTTTCAAGTTAAAGTTTCCAACCTACGTGCCATTTTTAACACCATATTGTAGCTTAGTTATAAAACACCCAAGTAAATCATTACAACCTCCAAAAACTTGCCCATAGTAGTTCAAATTCTTCAATTGTAATTTCTAGTAAAATCCGCTAACTCTTTTGACATTACTATTATGGTACATACTTCAATTAAATCAAAATGACAGATAAAAGGGAGAATTCACATTCTTCTTGAGATGTCTGGACTATGCTTTTCTAAGAGTAACTGATTCCCTACGGGTATCAAGATGTGCATGTTGGACCTGAACTTGCATGTAATACAGAGGAAGATAGTGCTTCTACTTGAATTAGTCTCTTTGTCTTCAGGTTCCCTTCAGATGGTTTTTAAATCCCCGAAAGAAAGGATGGATTTTAACATGATGAAACAAAATGAAATTAAATGTTGCTAGTGTTTCATTATTAAGAACAGGTTGCTACTCATGCTGAATTGTTGAAATATTACAGTCCTCTGCATAGCTCCTGACTTCTAGACAGGCAGATCAAGCACTTTGTTCTACAGGAGAGGTGGAATTTAGTTTACGGTGGTAATTTACATTGACTATGTGACCCCTGTCAGAACTGGAAAGAGAGATCAGCTCTGCTGGAGACAGACCTTTTATGTTAGTATCTATTTACAGCTGTACAGCTCTCAGGCAAAAGGTACATGGTAACGCCTCATCCTGACTTTTAGGCTACAAAATAAATCTTACTGTTTCTGAAGACAACTGGGAACCACATTAGGTTTATTCCTGTGGAAATGGTTTAGTGACAATATGACAATTGTAAACCGTGAATTAAATCCCCTGTGCCTAGCTCTTCTCTGCCACAGGTGCAAACTGGGAAGGCTTCAACTGAAGTAAAAAACAGGGCAAAACTGGCTGAGTGAGAGGAAAACCAAGTTGGTCCTATGTTTCAGAATTACTTTACTGACAACGCACCAAAACAGTTTTGCCGTGGCCAAAAGTAAGACACAGAATGCAAAAGTCGTGTACTGTGCATAGAAATGCTGATTTCATTCAGCCCATCTTAAAGTTTTCTGGATTATTCCTGTCTCTCTTCCTCTCAACCCCCACAGTATGTGCCTACTAAATTGCTTGTGGCTCTCTGCCAGAAAAGCCATACTACTTACTTAGAAACCACAAGAGGCCCCTTCACATATACAATGGTTTAACTTTGATTAATTGAAAGAGGTATGAAGGTATGAAATTTGGCTGGCAAATATAAACTGAAGTCCTTTAAATGTCAGGGACTACTGTTATGACAAAGGCTTATCAAGTTTCCACAACTAGTTGCAAAGCAGATATTCTGCTGAGTATGTGTTGTGGGAATGCAATGTGAGAAATGGGGCAGAGAAGATCAAGAGGATGATTCTGTACTGCAAATATGACATTGCAAAAGGGGCAAAAGCTGGTGACTGAGAAAGTACATGTGTAGAAACAGGAAAATGGCACTTTCTGAACTGTACAGCATATTTGTAGACTTTTTTTTTGTCAGAATAATATGAGTATACAATTCACTAGTGTCCACTAGAATAAAGAATGACTAACAAGATGAAAGAACAGGAGATATCAAGAGAAAAAACTATTACTATTTCATGACACAACTATCTGCAATAGCAGGTTTGACTCACATCCCCTTTAGAGTCCCACACTGAAATTGCAATAAATTCAGAATTTTGGTATCTTTCTAGGCTTAACTTTTCCGAAGGGATTTCATTATGCACTTTTGGCCTTATCTCAATGTATCAAGGCCATTATTTTGTAATTTCTCAGACAACAGTTCTCTAATTATCTCTTGCTCTGTTGAAGCTCTTCAGTTGAACCAAAATAAACACTTTCTATATTAATGATATGAACGGTGATATAAGAGACAAAAGACTGGACTTTGAATAGGAACAAATAAAACTTTGTCCTTTCATCAAATCTCCCTAGTCTACAGATCTGTGCAGTCAGAAGAAACATTCCGACTTCTACATTTGGCATGCGTATGTGCAATTTCCCAGTAATCCTGTTTTGTTATTTATCAGTCCAGTTGCTACATTCTTAAAACAATGTTATTCCTTTCCCCTTCAAGTTTGATCTACGAGCCAAAATTTGGGGCTTTTTTATTTACCTATTTGAGCAGAATGTCCAAAACAGGCACTCAGAAAAAACTTAATAGTAGTTAAACAATTATCAAATGGCCCAAATAGCAGCAGATGCTTCTTGGGTTTTGGCCAGCAGTATGTTGCAAATATTTCAGTTATATGTCCATGCTATTTATTACTGAGTGTGGGAAGAATCTGAATGTCTGTAAAACTCTTTCAAGAATATAATATCCTTTAGGGGAGGGGAACATAAGAGCACAGCAAATACCTGAACCAGTATCTGTGATCAAGGAGTGATCTGGATGTGGCCAAGTGCTCTGATGGTGATTATGTAGCCATTACTGAGATTCATGACAACAAAAATAATACTTCCCTAAGTTCCTCTGTGCTTTAAAGTGTCAGGAGTGCTTAACTACAGCCCATCTCACCATACCTCTGTTAGGCAGGTAAGGACACTTTGTGGACAGACTTTAAAGAACTCATCCGAATTCACTTGGCGCTGGCTGGACTGACTGGCAGTGCTGGGACTATAACCCACCATTAAGGCCTCTGGCCTAACCACAGTCGGTCATTTTCTCTTTCCATATGTTATGGAGGTAAAAACAAAAGAGTTATGAAAATAATTATTCTCTATGTCCAGGACCTAATTTCCCGGCTTCACTTTTTATAATTGAGGGACACTCACAGATTAGCTTAGTGCATTTAAGGATTAAATGGCAATGAACTTTCACTCATTAAAATTCAGAATGTTTTATTTAGATAACATATAAGCAGAGATTTGATGGGAAAGAATTAGAATCTGGTTAGAAAACAATGACCAGCATAGAGATGTCTCTAGTAAGAGTTGTGCAAGTTTCTAAGTAAAATGCAAGACTCCAGCCTCAGACTATTATGAGTGATTTACACATAATTCTCCTCCAAGGTTTGTCTACACAGCACAAAGCAGTGCCACCACAACAAGATCCTGGCAATAACTCTAAATGAGCCTGCTCATTTATTGGGAAAAGCACACAGCACTGCCAGCTTTTCTCCTGGGTAACTACGTACACCTGAGATAAATCATGTAGAGCCAGCTCAAGAATCCCAAACACCGCGTTCCACGGTGCTGTGCGGGCAGGGCACAAAACCTCAGTGCGTAAAACACAAAGGGCATCCCGGACATCAAAATACAGAAACAAATTCTAGAAGCACATTTTTTCACAGTACCACAGATTTGCTCTCACATGTATGCTTTCATGTTCCATGTTCACACGACATGCAAGTGTATATTCTTTTTACAGATTGCTTCAGTCAGGAAAAAGCAACATAGTATGAGTATGTATGGATGGGTACCATTCACTGAAATTTCAAATATAGAAATGTATGTGAAAGTCTGAAACTGCTTGACAACTTATGTTGAAATTTGGCCCTTGTTTTTAATATTTTAAATTATTGAAGAGATGCAAATATTTTGATGGGCATTTATAGCTACACATAAAGGAAGATATAGGATGAATGTTTATAATGTTACAACTGAATGCGGAATGGCATAGCCAGAATTCTTAGCTTTATATGCTATTTTACACAGGAAAAAGTAAACTACACTGCATAAAACTGAATAGGAAATTACATTTTAGGGTACTTCTATCATAATGTTGCTTCAAAAGCAGAAAATTTCCCATTTCTCTCATATTTATATAAAGATATCTCTTCAATCTACCTTTACTATATTACCCCTCCGTACTTGCAAGTGTTCTGATAGAAACAGTAAAAAATATTTCAGGATTTATCTTGCAATAAGCTGCTTTTAAAAACTGGATCAATATGGCATTTCAGATAATGGCCATAGCTAAACTGCAGAAATTATTCTGTAAATACAACGTCCCTAACTTCAAGAACAGTATAGTCTGCTGGCCTTTGGCATGCATGTCTGAATTTGAACATCTATCCTTTTGCATGGACAACGGCTGTGGTTTACTGAGTCACAGCTGAGGAGGGTGAGAGACCTGTTGTACTACTACTTAATCATTAAGCTTGGCTATAATATAGCAAACTACTGTTAGAAATGAACTAACTGCACCAACAAGAGTCTGAGGGAAGCAAAAATAAAGGCTACTCATTTCACACACTGCTACTTAGATGTTCACAGTTTGAAACAACTTCTGTCAGGAAAAACACTTTCTTTCTTGAACATTTAATAATTAAAAAAAAAAAAAAAAATACAAATTACCAAAAGAAAGAAGTCATCTGTGACACCGGAGTTCAAGTTTCCAAACTGAAAACTACTCTGAGTCAAAGCATCAGCAGGAGTCTTAGAATGCTGGACAGAAATAAACTAGGTAATAAAATGCCATTATGTTCAGCAACGCACAAATCTTCTGGATTGACAAGCCCGGACTATTTTGTTAGAACAAAGGATGGTATCCCTTTAAATCTGCCCCTTAAAGGGAGAGCACCCACTTTAGTCCTGAGTTTACAAAATAGCTTCCAAGATTTTACATAGGCTGCTTTGGATTTACAGCAACAAGAAAACCAGAACGGGCTCAGAAATCAGATGTTAAAATAGTAATTTTGACTTGGACAAGAGTCTCATGAAACAGTTTACTTCCTTTAGCATCCTGGTGAAAAGCTGTCTTTTCCATATGGGTCTTTTATCTTCCACTTTATGTTGATCATCTACAGTTAGTCATGTCAACTACTAAAGAAAAAACGAAACAAACCTGTTTGAGCTCCAAGTCTGTTTCATGCTTATTTATTGGTGAATAAATACTTCTGGCACAAAAATAAATTTAATACACTTGCTCATTTCAACCATTTTCTTAAAGCCAATTTTAGGAGCTTTCACCATATAGTATTCTAGTACTTAAAAGCATGAATCCTTGTATTATCCATGGAGCTTTCCTAACAAATAATAGATCAGTTTCTTCAGATACAGAGCAGTATGAGAGAGATTCCAAATGCCACTTTTCATTCTTACTACCTGTTTTACAATTCCTTTTTATTTATTTTTCTTTTTTGGTGAGAGTAGAAAGAGAAAACAGTAAAAACAAAAAAAAATTGGGGAAAAAATCCCATTATATAAACAAATCTTTTACAAAAAGTTGAAAAATAGACAGAAAACCCAAATCTAAGTTGAAAAAAAAATATCCCAGATGAAATAATAGGACATACACTAAAAAAAAATTTAAAAAATCAGAAAAAAGGCATTGAATCAAACTGTTTCCTGCAATGCTGGAGTTCCTTGATGTAGTGCGATTACTAAATATAGTATTTTACTAATCTCAGCAGGGCGCTGGCTAACTGCATGCCCGTCAGATGTTTTTAACGGCCACCCCCTGTGGAACAAATCTAAGGAGCGCATGAAAAACACCCACATTTAAAAAAGCCCCCTTGCTAGATCATTAAGGAAAGATAAAGGCCTGTACATTCGGATGTGATATATAACACAATCATTGTGCCAAGAAAACATATGTTTGATTAGCGCGCCTCGGGTTCATTAATCGCCGTGTCTGCTTCACAGCAGTGGGTACAGTTTCCACCGTAGCTACTGCACCAAAGGGTAAAGACACTTGGTAGCTTAAACACTGACAGTCCAGCAGTAAATCTTGAGCTATTCCAACATGCCTCTCTCACACAGTTTGAATAGCAGCTGTACCACAGCCTTAAATCTTCATTAGAATACAGTCCTAGGGTTTAGACTACGAAATAAACCATTACTGCACCATAAATAGGCAACAACAAGCAGAATAAAGGCATTGTCACAGGTTACTGGGGCAGTATTTCACGCTCCTGACTACAGCAAGGCAGACACTTGACATCTACAAAAAACAGCAAAGTACAAATAAGACTGAAAATAATTATTTGATACAGTTTCCAAAGAGTATATCTAAAATATCTGCTAAATGCAAAGCAAGTCTGAGCTGAAGAAGCTTGTACAGGTTTTTTTTCCTGCTATTTAGATATCCCCTGAATTCAGAGCTCCTGTTTCAGTGATTCATGAGAACTGGAAGGTCCGGCCATACATTATGCTCAGTCAAGCAAGGGAGACCCAGCTCTGTCCTACCTCTGGATGGGATGTGTGGTTTCATGAAAGAGAAAATCAGTTGCCATCATAGCATAGAGGACAATCAGCACAGTAAGGTGCTCACTGCTCACCTTCCTTCTGTTAAATCTTACCCCAGGTATGTATTTACAAAGACAGTGTCCCTGTGGAGCACATGCAAAGTGAGCAACTATGTTTACAATGGCTGGCATTGAGAGGCGCAAAGAGACCTCTTTGTCTGACAGGAAAGCTGAAATCAGGAGATGGGAATTGCAATTAAAAAAATAAAATCACACTTACATTGAAAACTACCTGGCTACCCTGTTCACTTCCTCTGTTCTATAAATAAGATATGTATTTTTTTGTCGCCATACAAGAGAGGAGCTTAACAACAGTGATTTTAAACACTGAATACAACCCTCTCCCCAAATGAATGATAAAAACGTGATAAAAATTAATAAGTTAATTATTCAGAAATTCACACAATGCAAAGCCCTACAAAATAATGTAAACTACAGCTGACATGGTTTTTGCAGAAAAAACTTGTCTGCCATACACCTATATAACAGGTAAATACCATATTTCTAGAGAGAGGAGTTTTAATTAATTTTATAATTCACAGTCAAAGGAAACATGAAAAAACTGGCAATGCTGAGGTCTCCTGTTTTCATCACATGGCCTAAAAAGTAGGAGGGAGGTGAGAGGGTGCGTTTTGCTAATAACATACCCAGAGGATGAGCATGGTATGAAGCATTAGTGGAGGAGCCTGTGTCTTGGGTATCAACCTGAACTGACAACATGAGAGAGGAACTTGGTTAGTTTGGAAAGAGAAAAGTGCTTGGGTTTAAAATAACTTTCCAGCAACAGCATGAATGGAAATATGTTCTCAGGAACACTCTTTTTCAGGATGAAGGTTGTCACTGAAGTGAAGAGTGAAGCAAACATTAATGATTCTCTGTTTACAAACCACGTGTGAAAGCCCCAAACGCTGCGTTAATGAAGGGAGAACAGGATCACTGTGAAACTGTGAATAGAAAATCAGCTGCCTGCATTGGCTAAGAAATCTGATGCTGGTACAGACACTGATGTTGTGCACTAACCTAGAAATAGGGCAGTATGCATAAAGAACCACCCTCCTTTAATTAAAAGAAGAAACAACCATTTCACTTCCGAAAATCACCCTGCTTCGTTGTGCTTTTAGTCTTGAATGAGACTGAAGGAGATGATAGCCAAATAAACCTTCTCTGAAAGCCTCAGCTTCAGTCACAGAGAGGGGAATAAACTGTAACTTGTCTCTTTTCTCCTTCTTCACCTTTTCTTGTTGCTTCTCTTTTTAAGGGTTTTTCTTGAGAGCTGAATTCCCTTACTATAATTAAAACTAAACCCCAGTCTGCTATGAATTCACTACTGCACTTTCACATTTTTGCCAACTGAAACTTCCAGTCTTTCAAAGTTTGGGCTCTATTCCAAGCCAAGGTCCGTAGCTAAGTTATCAAGTCACATTAGGATTTACTGAGAAAGATTTTGGCAGAGAATGCAGCCCGGTGTGTTTAGTGCTGGCTGCAGTATTTTGAGAGATCCTGATAGCTTTTAGACTTTCTCATACATAAATCCCTTAAATTCTAAAATTGGCTATCAAAATATAATTCACATTTTTTCCACAGACCAAGTTACATGCAGGGATATGAGGGAGGCTTTCAAATCATTATTTGCAAGATGCCAAGCAGACAAGCTAAAATGTTACCAAGGTGACATCCACACCACACCTGAGGACCTACACACTACCATTAGCAATTATTCTCTGTTTACCTTCTTTTCTTTCAGAAATCGAAAGAAAAAAGAGGCACCTGGCTGTTTCTAGAGACAAGAAGAGCAAAACTTCAGCAGTGCTTGAATAACGGGCTTGAAAGAGGGAGAGGCAATGATGGCCAGAATAGAAGAAAGCTAGTTAAGATAGAATTCTGGCCAGAAGCCAAGTAGCTGGCGACCTTGTGCTAGATTTGCATTTGTTTTCCTTATTCTGCATAGTCATGAGTCAATTAGGAAACACGCTTGCTGCAGCAAATACTACCTCCTGCAGTATGTTCTGTGAACAAATACGCCGCGTTTCCACATTGCATACCTTTCCTTATGGAAACAGGTGTGAGAATGATTCTTATGGTTACTTTTTTGCAGAATGCTACCACCATTCTGACTTCCTTTAAGGTCAAAAATAGCATAATATGAACTAGATGGTCTGTAGTCCACAGAATCATTTCTGAAATAAATGGAAACTATAAAACCACTTCTTGGTGATCTACCTTGGGTCACTGCCATCAACTGTGGTACTACCTTCCTTCCCTCAGAAGTCAGGTGATTAAGAAAACCCTATAAACCAGAATGCAATGAAGTCCAGGTGCCTTAGTTTTTACATGAGGCTCTCTCTGAAGACCAATTCTTGCTATCATCTTGTTCTGTTTTATCTCTCCCTCTCTTTCACATTCCCAACATACTTTCTTTCCTTTGGCTAGTCATGTATTAATCAAGGTTTGGAGACCTAGAAGTCCTTTCCTACATAACACAGCTATTTGATGTCAAGTTGATTTTCAGTAGCAGGACACCTACAAGTTTCTGAGAGCCAGGTAAGGACTTTCAACTATCAGGTAGCCTGGAGTTGTGTAAATCAGAGAGTCCCTAAAATTGTCAATAAAATCCTGCCTGACTTGCTGCCGTTCTTGGAGAAAACTTTTTTCCCTTTAAGTACGACAAAAATTAGTAGTTGTCTTGAATAAATGGGTAAGTTTCATAGGAAATAACCTGATAAAAAGGTGTAAGTTTTCTTCCAAGCACAATGACCGTAAGTTCACATGGATAAAAGGAATTTTCGTATTTCCTGACTTCTGCCCAGTGGCACACAGCTGTGAAGATGTTACTGAAGCATAAAAAACTGTACCAGTTTTGACTGGGATGGAGCTACTTTGCATCATAGTAGCTTGTTTAATGCTATGTTTTGGCTTTGTGACCAAAACAGTGTGGGTAACACACCGATACTTTAGCTACTGCTAAGCAGTGCTCACATAGCATCAAGGGCTTTTCTGCTTCTCATGCCACCCCACCAGCAAGAAGGCTGGGGATGGGTAAGAAGTCAGGAGGGCACACAGCCAGGACAGCTGACCCCAACTTAGCAAAGGGATATCCTGCACCATATGGCATCATGCTCAGCGTACAAAGCTGGGGCAACAAGGAGGGAGGCTGGGGGGTGTTTGGAGCGATGGTGTTTGTCTTCACAAGTCACTGTTATGCATGATGGAGCCCTGCTTTCCTGGGGATGGCCAAACACCTGTCTGCCCAGGGAAAGTGATGAATGAATTATTTGTTTTGCTTTCCTTGCATGTGTGGCTTTTGCTTTCCTTATTAAACAGTCTATATCTCAACCCTCGAATACCTGCACTTTTACCCTTCTAGTTGTTCTCCCTCATCCCACTGGAGCAGCTGCATGAAGGTGAGCTGTCCACCAGGGTAAGCCTGTGACAGTCCTTTCTGGCACCCAGTGTGGAGCATGAGGTTAGAGATAACTGATTTGATCAGAGTATGCTATACTATAAAATTTCTATCTGTTTAGCTATTAATTGTCAGGCTCCTGTGCTTGCCATGGGGCTGGCTTGCCTGGATGTAGATTAGTAACTAGTGCTCATGAGTGACTTTTTGCTTCTGCTGTTTCCTGTTCTCCTTATCATCCTCTTCTGCTCTGCCTGGGAACATACTGATAACAGGAATGGGCTGGCAGATGGCCAGGGCACTGCTGCCATTCCTGTGCTGGATAGGCTGGAACTTGAGTTCACAGGACTGTGCCTGTGGCTAAATTCATGATGGTACAACCAAAAACATACATGGCCATAGAGAAGTCTATACAAGAGCAGGTACTCCCCTGAAGGGAGAGTGGCCTATGGACACTGTCATTCTGGAGCAGCTACATCCCTAAAGGTTGGTGGTCTGTAGACAAGTCCAGACTGCCCCACAAGGCCTGTGGGCCTGTGTGTAATCCCAAGCTGGAGGAGGGACAAGGGGAGGAGTTCATTGCAATGTATGATCTGGTCCAAAGGGATGAGGGCTGAACATTGTAATGGAAATACCTTTAAATTGTTGTAACCCAGGATTTGAGTTGCATGTCATGGGAATTACTACAGCAGGAACCCCTTGTTGCTAGCCAGGCTAGGAGCAAAGGGAGGAGTTCGCTGCAAACACTATTGTTATGTTCTATTGTTAAACCCTATAACCTGGCCTGAAGGAACCAGAGGTGGACGCTGCCACAGGAATACCTTTAAATGTTGTAACCTAGGATGTGAGTTGCATGCTATGGAAATTAGCACAGCAGGAACCATCTGAACCAACGGGGGACAAGCCTCACAAGACGTGACAGTGCAGCAGCGACCTGCTGTCTTTGGTGCCCAGTAACTCCACACATCACACCACCCCTCCTGTCCTGAGTGATAACCATAACAGATTGAATACACCTGGACTAAATGGACTAAATGGACATTTTGTGGACTTTTAAAGGCATACTCCATAAACAAAGGGAATGATATCCATGTATATATCCCAGGATGGGAAAAAGGAGGTGGTTAATGAGGGAGAATCCATCAGAGCACAATGTCAATAGTACGGAATAAAGGGTGGAGATTACACTGGTTTTGTCTGGGATGGAGCTAATTTGCTTCATAAAAGCATGTATAGTGCTAGGTTTTGGATTTGTGACAAAAACACTGTTGATAACATACTGGTATTTTAGCTGTTGCTGAGCAGGGTTTGCACAGCATCAAGGCCTTTTCTGCTCCTCACCCCACCCCATCAGTGAGCAGTTGGGCTGCACGAGGAGTGGGGAGGGGATAGGACACGACAGCTGACCCCAACTGACCAAAGGGATATCCCACTCCTATGACATCCTGCTCAGAGATAAAAACTGGGGAGAGGAGGAGGGGGGACATTCAGCATTATGGCATCTGTGTTCCCAAGTCACCGTCACATGTGATGGAGCCCTGCTTTCAGGAGATGGCTGAACATCTGCCTGCCCACAGGAAGTGGTGAATGAATTCCTTGTTTTGCTTTGCTTGCACACACAGCTTTTGTCTTCATCTCAACTCCTGAGTTTTATCACTCATGCCCTTCTGATTCTTTCCCTTATCCCACCAGGGGGGAGAGAGTGAGCAGCTGTGTGGGGCTTAAGCTGCCCACCAGTTAACCCACAACAAAAGCCTATAGTAATCAGAACATCAGGCAATAGTTTGGTAATTGGTGAAAGTGCAAACTTCCCATTAGAAAAACCCCCACAGTTTTCAGAAGACACAGAAACTGAGATAATGAGGGCTTTGTCAACCATTTCTAAAGGTGTTTATACTCCCTGTGGGTAAGAGACAAACATTGCTGTTGAGATTATTGTACTGGCCACTGAGCATGGCACAGTACAAGCACACAGGAGATATACCCTTCTGCCAAAGGGCAGGTTTCAATACTTTTGGTGAAGACAGAGAACAACATCATTCCACCCATCATTTTACAAAAGCTGATCTGACCAAGGAGCAGGAACAGTGCTAGTACACCTGATTAAGACCTCAGGCACCAGGACACCAAATGAGCCTGATTCCACTGCTTGTTTTACAGAAGCAAGTATTGATAATATATGGCAGCACAGTCACTCTCAAGCTACTTGAAGGGGGTTAAAGAGTAATCATCATATTAATAATTATATTTTTAAATATAAATTAATTAATTCCCACTACCCTTTGGAGTGTTAACACTAAGGCAAATCAGCTGATCACAGTTCCCTCTGGGCCTGAATGTACATTGCTATTTTAGAATCATTTCACTAACATCTGCAGCCTGGTCAATCCCACTGGGAAAGAAGTCTCCAATGGCTCTGGGGGTGTGCGGAGGGAAGGGGCTAGATATGCAGTTACATATACAGAATTATGGGGGGTCTTGACTCCAAATGTGGGTGGAGAAATATTTTCTTTAACAGTCTTATTTCAAAAGTGTTCTCTAACACAATCCTGCAAACATCTTTACTTTTAATATCCTAATTTTTCCTGATTTTTGGAGATAGTATCTTCAAAGAACCATTTATCTAAAAACATTTTGCTGACATAACTTTCAAATCTGTTTTACATTAATGATGCCAAAAAGCCTGATGCTGTAATTTCAAAAGCTTCCTTTAATTATTATCTGGGTTTTCTAATTTGAACAAGTGAGGAGACTTTTGTATTCTCCAGAACTAGCCCATTTTTTGGGATTCCAGTCCCAAGCTGGCAGTGGCCACCAACTGTGTCCACAGCCAACACATTCAAGGACAGAACAGTATTATCTGGATTTACATTCTTGTTTTTAGCACTTGCTGCACTTTCCCTCATTGACTTTATCTGGAGATTTGCTAAAACATACCTTTTGATTAATTCATCTGCAGGGAGCTTTGAAAATACACTCCCTCTGGCAACTAACACTATAACTACAACTATCTTCATTATAATAGACTCAGTGCAGAAAACCCTTCCCTCCAAAAAACCAATAAATAGCCCAAGTCTGCAAAACAGTATGCAGGGTGCCCCAAACTACAAGTGAACTGGAGGTTAGGTACCTAATCTGCACAGGTGTTTATGAAAGTCCCAAGAAGCTTCTGCCTTTTCAGATGATTTTACAGCTTTAAATGACTTCCTATTAGCATCCATGGGGCCTGTGTCAATTTTGAAAATGGTATTTAGGTGCTTTTTAAAATCTGACCTGCTCAGAGAAATCATCAATTATGCACAGATCAGACCAAAGCTCTTTCCTTGAAATCCACTGAGGGTTGAATTTCCCTGAAATTCTCCTCACATGCATACCTCAGTAGTGAGATCCAAGCATTCCTACTCTGATTTCCAAATCCAACCTCCACAAAGTGTTTTGTTTTGTTAAAGGCCACTATTAGGGAAAGGTTTGAGCTCAGTGTCAACTCTAATACAAGTGTAGAAATTGAATTTCAGTCTAGTCCTGCCAACGATTCAAACCCATGCACTGGAATGCATGAGCCACAAGTAAACCTGACTCTAGAGCATCCAGCAGGACCTCTCCTGTGCGTGCAATCATTCAGAAACGTGTGCCACTGGGGAAAGGAGAAACATTTAGGAATGCCACACAATAAAAGATTTAAGTATATCCATGTATAAAATGGAACAGTTAACCAGTAAACAAATGTGGAGGGGAAAAGAAAATTGTGTAACCATTGCAGTTGAAGGAGAACATCACACAGAAACTCTATCCTGTGTGAGGTTTTGTTATGGAGCCACTATGGAGGAAAAGTTAAGACCTCCAAGCCCTGCCAACGTAGCAAGCCAAATATGCCTACAGCCACGCATTGCGCCTGACTGTGGGCACTCAGTCATGGCTTTTTATATTTTTTACGATCTTTGCTTTGTGGAAATTCACAGTGGAATTTCCTACTGGACTACCTGCAACTTGTGTTTTGCTTCAGTAAAAACTGGAGGCTCATGTTATACATGTGTAAACAGCTTCTCTAAATGTTTCCATTTAAACAAAATCTCTGAATAATTGACTGCATTTAAATGGTCAGCAGAAATAACTGTAACTTTCCTAGTCTGGTTACAAAACAATGGCCAAAATACCACATAGTCACTTAAAAATAACAGTTTTACCAAAGCTGAATTTTCCTTTAAAACATTTCCAGGCAAAGACTGCAAAACAATTAACTGGGTAGACAGTATTCATAAATATGAAGCAAGCACTAAAATGCTTTATTCAGAGTTTGTAAAGGCTTGCTTGAAGAATTTGTGTTTAATTATCACTGGTAATTTGAAGCCTGAGCTTTGAAAGTATCCAAGCTGAACACCTGTTCTTCAGTGACACTGAGCTGCTGCTTATAAATTACAAATATCTTTCAAATAATAAACCATAAAGAATAAAAATGCAATTTTTTCTACTTAACTATACATTGGTCCCAATAACTTAATATCAAGGGCTTACAATAGAATATGGCTGAGATCATATACAAACAGTTTAGAAGAATTTACGTTAAATAAATGTGTTCTAAAGACGTGTCCCCTGCAGCTAAAGCAGTTCAAGAAAACCATTCAAATAAGCAAATAACATTGTTTACATTTACAAATGAAACATCATATGAGTATTTATTGATTTTTTTAAAAAATTCAAAAAATACATTGTAACAGAACAGAATGTATATGCTCTTCAATGAAAGACAAAACTATGGTTATCATCTGGACCAGAATACAAATACATGCTAACAATTTAAAAATCACTTTGGGTCATTCAGGAAACATGAAACAAGCTAGCTGTTTGGAAATGCAGTAGTCTTCTCCTTTAGTAAATATGCCTGAGAAAGTTAACCTGTAAAGAAATCAGCTTTTAAACTCTTAAACACAAAGAGCTTTCTAGGCTGAAATGGTGAAGAGACCTGTGATATGCACCTGACAGGCCACTGAGCCATTTCCCACAGAGATTCTGTTCACTGCTCCACCTCGGCTCAGCCACCCAGCAGTGGCAGAGTTTCACATCAATACCAGGCTTATTTAAGTGAGGTGTTAAAAAGCATGCTAAGGTGATGTAAAATCATCAGTTACATACACAGTGGATAGATGTTAATCAAGATTCTGTACCAAATTCCTTGCTTTGTATTAGGGCCAAGTAAAAAGTAGTAGTCTAGTTCATGGGTGAAAAGGATTATATTTTTTGGCTCAAAGTAAGACCCTTTAAAAACAGTTTCTACAAAAGCATCTAGAATCAAAGCATGAAAAAAATCAGGACAAACACAACTAATCATTTTACAGTAACCACATACTGTAGGCAAGTAGGAACCAAAACAGTAACATAAATTGTGTATCGGTTCTATGAAAATAAAGTGTTACTAGGAGACACAAGCAATCTGACAAGATGTGAAAGTGAGCAGTGAAAACTTCATGGATTGAATTTCTTTTCATCAGAATTCATCTCTTTCAACTGCAGGCAGGTAACAAATGGAACTCAGGAAAACAGAATTCCTATTAGCAGCTTAACTCTACTACAGTGAGGCTGAGGCTATTACTGTTTCTTTCATTAAGAGACATTCAAACGAATGAAGCAAAAACGACATTTCAAAAATGAAGACCAAAAGAAAGCTGAATGTACATTTTTAGACAAAAACAGAGTTAGGTCAAATCCACAACTGGTGATATCTGATGTAAGCAAAAGTAATTTAACTATGCTGCTTATACCAACAGAACATCTGACACTATTTCTTGAATTCTAGCAGCCTCTTTTAAGTCACTTCCAACAACTGCATACTTTATAAATTACATGGGCTTTGACGAAAAAATTCATTATCAGGCATGCAAAAGAAACCTCCCATTTTTAGAATTTAGTTACATGATCAAATGACATATGCTAAAGCATATGAAACCAACTCTTCAAATGAAGCAAACTCACAATTCTAAAAAGGGAAAAAACTCCAGACAAAACAAAAACTCAAAAGAAAAGTCTATGACAGGAAATATTTCTACATATACCTCTGATGGTTGAACCTCTGACGGTTCAACACTGTAAAATGAGCCACTATCCATATACACATGGAATTTTGCATGTAATGGGATAGGGAAGAAGTTTCCTTTTCCTAACTTCCACACCACAGAAGTGACTGGATGTACTACAGAGGCTGCCACCGTCCTATGAAATGTAGGGTATTTGGCATTGTGGGATACAGGTTATCAGTGTTCAAGGACTCATGTGCTGACCCAGCGTGGTTTGTCTTACATTTTCAAGTATTGACTGTGATGGCAAAAACATTCCGCATTGCTCTGACACCAGCTTGGCTTCTAGGCTGCACCTTCTGAACAAAACACTGTTCTCAGGTGTCCTGTTTCCAGCCAGGATAGGGTTAACTTTTGCAGTAGCCAGGAGGAGGCATGGCTAGGACCAGGAGGTTATTCTATAACACCTCACATCACTGCCAGGGGCAGGGGGAAGGGAGTCTCCTCTGGGGAGAAAAGGGTCCCTCCGGGTCAAGTAGTGTGGCGGAGAGAGTGGCTGGCTATTGTCAGTTGGTAGGGGGGACCTGTGTGAATCATTTCTTGTACTCTCTGTCGTTAGTATTGTTCATTTTCTTATCTCATGGCTGTTTCCAATAAGTTGTTCTTATCTGAACTTGTGATCTTTGCCTTTTGTGCCTCCAATTTTCCTTTCCATCCCATTTCAGGGTGGGAGGAAGGGGAGGGAGGAGCAAGTGAATGGCATGTGGCTTGGAGAATCTCAGTGGAAGCACTAAATTGGGGAGTACCGTTCCTAAATCACGACAGGTTTATTTGGCACTCACTGTGTGGCACAAAGGGTTGAGATAACAACAGATCTGTCCAGAGGAGTTTGGAAACAAATTCAATCTAAGCATTCGTTGCATTAACTCCAGAGCCCCTGGTCACAATGTTGCTTGGTCTGTTCAGGTGGTTGTGGTACGTAACCAGCCTCTCACCTCCTTCTCCTCCTTCAGCTGTTACAACAGCTTTTGAGAATTTAGAATTTCCCTTGGATGTTAAGGAAAGCATGTTCTTGTTTCTAAGCCTCACTGGTCTCCTCAGTCCACACCATGTTTAGAGTCAAGAAAGAGATTTCTAGGAAGTTTATTCAGAGATCTGCCCCAAGGGTGGATAGTCATGACTGGCATGAAATGTGATGAAAAACGGACCAGTTTTTTTGGAAATTCTGTTCCAATGGTTTGGAAGCTCATCCCTGAGCAACTAAAGGACCTTGTTAAAGGGACAGAATACTTGCCAAGAGCATGTTGTGGCAACTCCAGAGAGGGGCAACTTATTGCAGTGTGCTGGGCTCTGGCTACTCTTTACTGGACACAGTTCAATACTAGACAGAACCCTCAGGGGAAAGAGGAGGAAAACAGACCTACAGCCACTGTGGCCTGATTTGCAGTTCAACCCGAGGAACAACCTCTGCCAGTAGTAGTTGTCCCCACACAAAAAAGAAATCCAAGACCAAATCAGCTCACTTAGTGAGGCACAAAGAGGAAGTAGAGCCCCCACAACAGGAGGAAGAGGCAGGGCCAGAGATAATCACCCAATCCCTGTTCCCAGGTGTATTGGGTTTACATGGCCTGGCTTTTTGGTAGTGGAGGGGGGGGAGGGGGGATACAAGGGTGGCTTCTGTGAGAAACTGCCAGAAGCTTCCTCTATGTCCAACAGAGCCAATCCCTGGCAGCTCCAAAGATGGACATGCTGCTGTCCAAGGCTGGGCCCATTAGAAACAGTGGTAATGCCTCTGAGATAACAGATTGAAGAAGAAAGATAAACAAAAAGTTGTTGTGCAGCTGAAATTGTGCCTGGAGAAGGGCAGAGTGAGAACATGTACGAAGAACAGCTCTGCACACACCCAGGTCAGCGCAGAAAGAGGGGAAGGAGGTGCTGAGATTCCTCCGCAGCCTCTGGTGCAGACCATGGTGAAGCAGCTGTGCCCCTGCAGCCCATGGGGGTCCTTGGGGATGCAGAGATCCACCTGCAGCCTGTGGAGGAGCCCATGCCAGAGCAGATGGGTGCCTGAGAGGAGGCTGTGACCCCGTGGGAGACCCGTGGAAAGATGGGTCCTGCTCCTATACTGGAGCAGCCTGTCCTTGAAGGACTGCACTCTGTGGAAGAGTGACCCATGCTGCAGCAGTTTTCGAAGGACTGTTGCCCATGGGATGGACTCACGCTGGAGAAGTTCGTGGAGAACTGTGTCCTGTGGGAGAGACCCCATGGTGCAGCAGGGGAAAAACTCCTCTCCCTGTAGCGGGAGAAACCACAGGTGATGAACCGACCATAACTCCCATTCCTTGTCTCCCTGTGCTGTTGATGGGAAGCAGGGGGGAAGGTGTTTTTAAGGACCTTATTTTATTTCTCATTATCCTGCTCTGATTTTGTTAGTAATAAATTCAGTGCATATCTCTAAGTTGATATACATTGGGGAGTACCTGTTTTTCCTGTGATGGTATTTGATGAGTGATATCTCCAGGTTCTTACCTCAACCCATGAACCCTTCGTTATATTTTCTCTCCCCCGTCCAGCTGCAGAGGAGAGTGAGAGAGCGGCTTTGGTGGGTGCCCGGCACCACTAAACCAGGTGAGCTGTGAGATATGCAAAAATATGTCAGCCACCAGCCAGGAGAGCCCCATGTGACCTGGCTGCTTCTATGCTGGGACATCGTGTCCCACAATATGAAACGAGATGGTAGTGAAGCCAAGCAACTGGGATCCCTGTCTCAGGATGCAGGTATTGACAAGGGGATTGGGAAGAGGACAGAAACTCTCAGCCTCTGGAAGTGACTCCTGTTAAGCAGAGGGAAGGGTATTCTCTCAAGGATGATCTAATAGTGCATCCAAGCAGGTGGAATGCCATGGAGAAAGGTATCCAGTACCTGAGAGCATTAGCTGTGCTGGAGGTGATCTATAGGGATTCAAATAAAGAGCAGTCCTCTGTAGATCCAGATGAGGTCCAGTGTACACAGTCCACGTGGTGGAAGTTTGTGCAGAGCACGCCATCATCATATGCCAGCTCTTTGACATTGATGTCAATGAAAGGAGAACAAACAGTGCTTCAGATGACTACGTGACTCTGGCAATATGAAGATCACATTTTCTCCTCCCTGTCAACCTGCACCTTGGCTGTGGAAAGACTGTCCAAGACTGCAGACAAATTTGAAAGACTCAAGCAAACTAGAGAAGAAATGTCCCACGGCCCACCAGTATGGATGAGTACTTGCTATTGGGAGCAAGCACCCCCTGCTCGAGAGAGAGGGTAC
The DNA here is from genome assembly GCA_013397115.1 of Edolisoma coerulescens. Classification (NCBI taxonomy): domain Eukaryota; kingdom Metazoa; phylum Chordata; class Aves; order Passeriformes; family Campephagidae; genus Edolisoma; species Edolisoma coerulescens. The sequence goes on from VWZW01005609.1 coordinate 299,183, forward strand.
ACACCACAAGGCAACCTGTGGTTTTACCTGCATGACCACTGAGAGGACATGAGGAAGTGGAATGGAAAACCCACCTGTGCCCTCGCAGCATGGGTACACGAGTTGAGAGGAAGAACAACCACAGCAGGAAATCCTTCAAGGATAAATGCCACTCCAGTTTCCAGTGGGTAAGTCCTCAGACAGAACAGGAGGGCTGATGTTACTTCCAATTCTCTTGAAGGACCTTCAGTTCATATTTACAAGTGAGCAACAAATACCATGACCAGAACTGGAGGGGTCCTGCCTCCAGCAAGGTGGAGGAAAGGGACAATCAGATTGGACAGTGTGGATCTGATGGCTCGGCACACCAGACTCACAGGAGTTTAAGGCTTTAGTTGACACGAGCACACAATGTACCCTGATGCCATCAAGATACGTATGGGCAGAATCCATCTCTGTTTCTGGGGTGGCAGGGGGATCCCAACAGCTGACTGTACTGGAAGATGTACTGAACCTGACTGGGTATTGTGAGAGACTGGAGGAGATGACTTGCTCAAAACATTTTGGGCATGTGTGTGGGGAAAGGGGCAGGTTGGGCCTTGCCCTGGTGAGGCGATGCCCTGCTCCACACACCCCAGCCCCTAGAGCCTGTATCCCAGCCCCAAAGTGGCTGCCAATCACTGGCACACTGGAGGCAACACTCCTCATCCCATCTCTGAAGTCCCTAATCTAGCTCCTGAGCGGCTGCCAGACCAGAAGTCTCACCCGGAGGAAGGGCCCAGGACAGCCTAAGGGTACTTAAGCCAGGACACAAGGCAAGTACATGTCTTGACCTTCACTTGGATGTTATATCAGCTGGAAGACTGCTGGAACCCAGCAGTGGTAGCTATATTAGTTCTTTTTTGCATCTCTTCTCTCTCTTTTTCTTCTCCTTCTTCTGATGCCTTCTTCTTGAAGTTTGAGTAACTTAAACTTGGATTGGTTGAAGTTTGCCAAATTGAATGGGCTTAGAGTTTGCTAAGTTAAGGCTTTGCAAAATGTTTTATGTTGATTGAATGTTGCTTTAAACTTTTGCCAAAGCTCTCTGATTTTCTGAAGTTTGCCAGTAAAGTTTTTGTTGTTTTGATCTCTTGGGAATATCTTGTTGGTATTTCTCCCTTGCATCTAATTCAGGGTACATAAAAAACCCGTAAGCTCATTTAAAAGACTTGTTGAGTGAGTTCTGGGGTTTTACAGGAATGAATGGCAAAACCACTCCATTGTGACTGGCCCAGAGGCCTTGTGCATCCTTGTCATAGACTACCTCAGGAGTGGGTATTTCAAGGACCCAAAACGACATGCACTACACCTGGAACCAATTGCCCAGGGGTGGAAGTGCAGTGGTACCATTTGCCATGGACTGATCCAGACTGCACTGGAAAAGAGTGAGGCTTCAGAACACTTGCACTATACTGATGACATCATTGTGTGGGGCAACACAGCAGAGGAAGTTTTTGAGAAAGGGGAGAAGATAACCCAAATCCTTCTGAAGGCTGGTTTTGCCATAAAGCAAAGTAAGGTCAAGGGACCTGCCAGGAAATACAGGCTTTAGGAGTAAAATGGTAAGATGAACGTCATCAGATTCCAATGGACATCACCAACAAAATAGCATCTATGTCCCTACCAACCAGCAAGAAGGAAATACAGGCTTTCCTAGGAGCTGTGGGCTTTTGCAGAATGCATATTCCAGAGCTCAGTCAGACTGTAAGCCCTCTCTATCTTGTGATGCAGAAGATGAATTATTTTAAGTGGGGTCCTGAACAACAAGCTTCTGAACAAATGAAAGAGGAGATTGTTCATGCAGTAGCCCTTGGATCAGTCAGGACAGGACAAGATGTGAAAACTCTGCTCTGCACTGCAGCTGGGGAGAATGGTCCTTCCTGGAGTCTCTGACAAAAAGTACCAGGGGATACCTGAAGATGACTCCTGGGGTTCTGGAGTTGGGGATAAAAAGGATCCAAGGCCTGCTACACAACAACTAAAAAAGGGATACTGGCATCTTATGAAAGGGTTCAAGCTGCTTCAGAAGTGATCGGCACTAAAGAACAGCTTCTTCTGGCACCCTGACTGCCAGTGCTGGGCTGTATGTTTCAAGAGAAAGTCTCTTCCACACATCATGCCACTAAGGCTACATAGAGTGAGCGGACTGCGCTGATCACACAGTGAGCTTGAACAGGAAACCCCAATAGCTCAGGGATCTTGGAAGTGAGCTAGCCCAAAGGTGAAAATTTTGGATTATCATCAGAAGAGGAGGAAGAAAAGGTGACATGTCCTGAGGAGGCCCCACCATATAATCGACTACCAGAAATGAAAAGCAGTACACTCTCTTCACTGACAGATCCCTGCTGTATTGTAGGGATACACTGAAAATGGAAAACTGCCATATGGAGTCCTACATGGCTAGTCACAGAAGCTGGGGGAAAAGGTGGATCAAGTCAGGTTGCAGAGCTGAAAGCTGTCTAGTTGGCTTTTGATATCACTGAACAAGAGAAATGCCCAGCGCTCTGCCTCGGCACTGACTCACAGATGGTGGCAAATGCTCTATGGGGGTGGCTGGATCAATGGAGAAAGGCCAACCGGCAACGCAGAGGTAAACCCACCTGGGCTGCTGAATTGTGGCAAGACATCACTGCTAGGGTAGAGTTGACTGTGAAAGTATGTCATGTAGATGCACATATACCTAAGAGTCAGGCCACTGAAGAACACCACAATGCACAGGCAGATTGGGCTGCCAAGATTCAAGTGTCTCAGGTGGATCTGTACTGGCAACACAAGGGTAAATTATTTCTGGTTCAGTGGGCCCATGATGCTTCAGGTCATCAGAGAAGAGATGCAACACATAGATGGGCTCGTGATTGAGACTTAAGCATGGACACTATCTTCCAGGTTATTCCATAACTGTGAAACATGTGCTGCAATCAAGCAGGCCAAGAGGGTAAAGCCCCTGTGGTATGGAGATTAATGGTCAAAATATGGGGAGGCCTGGCAGACCGATTAGATCACACTCTCACAAACCTGCCGAGGCAAGAACTATGTGCTTACAGTGGTAGAAGCAACCACTCTAAGTCCCCATGGTGCATACAAGGAATGTGTTTGGGAAGACAGCTTGGATTAGTCCTGCCTCAAGGAAAGGCAAACCCATCCACAAAATTGTTTTTGCTCAAGGACCTGGGTGCATTTGGTGGGTAATGCAGAGGGACAGGGAAATGTGTACCTCCAGGGGTTAAGATTTTTGTGTGTGAACGGTCTGTAGTGTTGAATTGTATAACACTGGTTGCTGAGTGACACTGCCACTGTATGCCATAAGTACGATGGACAATGAGAAGGGACTGCTCCAGATGCACCAGTAGTGAGCTCCTGATGCAGCCTGCAACCAGCTGACAGCACACCAGCCCTCCTACCCTGGAAGACATCTAGGACTGATAGAACCCACAGTCATGGCCTTAATGAACTCAACAGATATCTTGAAGGAACAGCCACTGACTATGGAAATGATACCTGTGCTTGTATATACATATATATAGTTGGAAGGTATAGGATCTGGGCATGCTATAGATAGTATAGAATAAGGGGTGGATAGTGTCCTGGTTCTGGCCAAGACAGGGTTAATTTTTGCAATAGCCAGGAGGGACCATGGCTAGGACTAGACATTATTCTATACCACCTAACATCATTTAGGTGGTGGTACAGGGTTTGGGGGAGGGAGTCTCTTCCAGTCGAGTAAGCGTGGCACAGGGAGTGGACAGGTATTGGCTTTCCTCGGGGGGTTTCTGTGGGAATTGATCATTTCTTCTACCCTCTGTCATTAGCATTGTTGCTGTTACTGTTTGTTTTCTTATCTCATTGCTGTTTCCAGTAAATTGTTCTTATCACAACCCATGATATTTACCTTTTATGCCTCCAATTCTCCTCTCCAGCCTGCCACAAGGGGAGGCAGGAGAGGAAATTGGTGAGTGAGTGGCATATGGTTTGGAGAGTGTCAGTGGAGCACTAAAGGGAGTACCATTCATAAACCACAACATTGGGTTACATTTAAGAGGTGCAGGGTGGGAAGCAAAAAAATTACTTTAATGACCTGGCCTAGAAGACAAATGCAAAGGTAAGGTGGTGCATTGGTACCTTCTGGATCAGAGTTCAAGGGAGAAACCAAGTGGTGAAGACTCAAAGAAGTGCAAGTAAAAAGCATAATTTAAGCCTATAATTATTCAAGGAGAAGAGACTGGGCTGCAGTAAGATGAATGTAAGGAAGGAACGAAAAAGAGAAGGAGGGATGCATATATTGGTGGAAAGTTTTATCTCCTGGACCCAGAAACTGCCTCAGACACCAGCTAATTTTACAAGATAAGTTACATGCATGCCCACATTCAAGAGGGCAAGAGTGAAACCTTGATGGCAACGCTACGATTCTGGCTGAAGAGCTTCATTTTCCCCCTCCCATACCTGAAAGCCTTGAATCCTTGCCAAATATTCCAGCTGTTTTGAAGGCTGCACTGTAGAACAGGGGGAAGCAGGAGATATTCCTTTTAGACCTATGGCTTCGGCAGTTGGGGACGTTCCATTCATGAGAAGTTCCCTGGCAATCGTAGCCGTGCTATTTGTTGTAGGAGATATGCTGAAGAAAGAGCTAGAAGTCTGGCTCATTTCTTTGGATGACAAATAGCTTACAGTGGTACCAGGGGCTGATTTGTTGCGGCTTGCTTCCATCTCTTGGTATACATCAGGAGAAAGATGGAGTATTCCCTTTGGTGCTGAAAACAAAACCAAAGATCATTCTCATTACTTTAGAATGGGTTTGGCATGTAGACAATTTTCATTAACGTATTTTACAATGAAAAACAAAGTAAGAATTAAGAAGAAGTATCTTTTTTTTTTTATAGTAAATGTAAATGAAGTAATGTAATTTATTTAGAAACAAAGCAGATCTGAAGTTCCCCTCTTCTTCCTCTTCCCCAACTCTTTTTAAAATAGCACAAACCTTAACTTTAAAACTGTGGCTAGCATAGAATACACAACATGAACAAATAATGTTTGGAGACCTACAAACCATGAGGAACAGACATTACTTCAAAACAGTAGCACAATCATTATTTCCCTACATTCTTCGACCTCCTATCTGATACAATAATTTAGGCTGTTTTTTCACAAATAATTGAAACTAGTCTGTATCAGCACTTTTCCACCAGAAGTAGTTTAGTTTTTTCTCCCACATACAGCTGGTGTTTGTACTCTCCAGCTGCTCTATTGCCAGCACCAGCACCTGTAGGACCATGTAGGGATGTTCATGAGAATGAGCTGTTGGAGCCAAAGGAAGGGCAGTGTGGTTTCTTGCAGCAGCAGCACTGCCTCAAGTACTGGCTTAAAGTGTTTCCTGAATCACAAGGGCAGCCTATGGTTAAAAAACCTTAAAATTGTCCTGCAGCCACAGTGTTACTGTGCTAATGACTCTGATATGACTGACTGCTCTGCAGTGAAGAGGAATTTATTTATTTATTTAGCTGCACACCCTATAGTTTTCAACCTATAGTTTTCAAATAGCTACTTGCCTTCAAGAATGTTTATACTGAAAAAGGAAAGCATATATGTGTCCTACTTAATATCAATAGGAGTTAGGGTAAACATTAAAAAGAGCTAAATTTATTTATCTGAATTACTTTTAAATATTTCCAGTGACATGTAAATTACGGATAATGTGTCTACATTTAAAAATTTTTAATAAATTCTTAGAAAATATCTCAACCCTAAACCTCCTTGGAAACAGAAGTACATACTTGATCAGTTTTGCTGATAATCCTGTACATGGAAATGTGCAGAATTAAGTCTGAAGTTTGCTACTTTTCTTGCACAATGAAGCATTTTTTTGAAACACAAGTAACCACTTGGCTGATACAAGAGGAAAACCTTTTTCTTATTATTAATACATCAGAAAATGAGCTTGAAATGTGTAATTTCATATTAAGAACATACTTTAATCTTCTAGCATATAATACGAGTGAATCTGAGCCATATGGCATTTCATTCTAGGGATAATAAACCTGTTTGTTAACTGATTTAGTAACCCCAAGAGAAATCAAAGGGTTCAATGCTTAATTCATTTGCTGTACATATTAAATTAATCTCAGAATGTAGAATAAATTCAAAGAAGTGGAGGAAATTAATTTCCAGTACCTAGGAAAGATTTCTCTAATCCTAGAAGTGCAAGTAGTACTTTTAAATAAAATGTCTACCACAAGGAGAAGACTCAAAAAATATTACCTGTAATTAATATCCTCATTTTCAACTACATGGTGAAAATGGAACTTCCTCACTGCCGACTCAGCAAACTGCTTACAGGTGAATCTTTTAATTGATTTACTCATACATTTGGCTTTTAAATTCATATTGCTTTCAGAAATCTGGAACATTTGCTTATATCATTCACAAAGACACATCTGTTATTCACCTGATTGCTCTCCCCACCTGCCTTGGTAGGGCTGGGGAGTCGGGTTGGATCCTGAACATTAAGGCTGCTTTTACCTAGTTTAGAACTGGCTCCAAAGGCAGTAGACTGAACTCCAGAGCTGAACTCCAGAGCTAAGCACAAATTCAAGACAATGCTGGTGGGAAAGATGGAGGATAGGATCCCTAAAATTTCTTTTTCTCCGTAAGAGGCAATTTCAAATATAATCTAATAGATAAACAACTGTGTAAATACACAGCATTATTTTATGGCACATGATCACTACATGAGAAGAGACACTTCATATGCTTTTCCTGAGGCTGCAACCTCCAAGGCCTACCTCTGCTTGTAATTTTAAAGTCTTATACAAATATAAGATTAATGAAAATTGAAAAAAAAAAGATAATACAGATCTTGATAGCTGATGTTAGGTTACAAAACCAAACTGCAACAAAAATACTGAGTGGCAGGTGTTCACCACCTCCTAAGAACTGCCCACTGTAAATCTGATTTCCCACTAATATTTCAGAAACAGAAATGAAAACTGAACAAAAGATAAAACAGTCTACTTGTTTAGAAATAACATTATATTAGCCCCCCCAATCAATTTTAGAAAAACATAGTACAATGTTAACTTAAAAAAAAGTTTAAAGAAGTTCAAAATCAAGTCCAGTGCTGCAGATGTCTGTTCCATTGATGTAATATTACTTAAAACAAACATTTTACATGCTTTCTCAGCCATTTCACTGTTTTTACATGATCCACCCAAATATCTAACTGCTGTCTGGAACAATGGTTTGGAACACTTCCAGATTACTAAGCTTTCTAAATGTTAAAATAACTAATATGCAGCATATGATGAATAGAAAGATATTGAGCAGAGTATAGCAAATGCTCTTAAAGTACTGACTCTAATGGTGATGTTAAATTAATAATAGTACTTTTACACTTTGCAACACCTTACTGCTAAAGACTTCAAAGTGCTTTATAAGCAATAATTAATTTAAATCATACATTGGCTCTGAGAGGCAGATATTATATTACCATCATTGATTACCTCTGGAAACAAAGTAATGTAATATCCTAGACATTACATTAATATAGTTGCAAGATATTAACTTTTTATATTCAGGGCCTATGTTTCATGAAGCTTCTTACAAACTTGTTTTAAAAAGCCAATAAAAACTTGGTCTTTTTGAAAACTTCTATAAAACATATATTAATTGCAATTCATTATCTATTTTTAATGTATTACTGAGGGTATTTTATACATCATTCCTCACTGTTGCCTGCTTACTTCAACTCTGCTGTATTATAGGAAAGTGTATAAATATATTTAGTTACAGTAGTAAAGTTATCAAATGACAAGGCTTACAACAACAACAGAAGATTAAGTGCAAGAAAAAAAGAACCCTTCAGAAATTATCTTAGTCTTCTAACAATCAGTTGATTAAAAAGCATGGGAGAGAGAAATACTATCCTCTAACACCTTTATGCATTGCAGGAGAACATCTCCAGGGAAACATTTTCATTCTTGTTATTTTTCAGCTAAGAAAAAAACCTTGGACTTTTGTGTCCGCTAAATATTTATCCCACACTAACTTCTCCATACTCCACAGGAAGAATCGTAATGATTAGGAGTCAAGTCACAGGATCTACAATAGACCAACAACACTGCACCTTCTGCTGGACATTAACTTAGAGGTATATTTATGAAACATGTTAAAATATTTTCCATTTATATTATTTAAACCTGTGGGCAAATGTGCTACAAAAATATGCAGGCTAGCTATGCAATGTAATCACTAACATTTAAAAAACATGTCTTACTCATCATTGGCAGTAATTGTTAGCAGTCTCTCACAATCTTCTGAAGTCTATGAAAACACACCAAAGACCTCTCTCACCTAAGAATAAATTTCTTCATCTTCCATTGTCTACTTTTGCTGTCACGTACTAGTTAACTGCAAAAGAGCTTAGACTCCAAGGCAAACGTATGAATAAGATACAAAATGGCCCAACTATCCCCCACAAGCCTTCCCCTGGAAATGTAATCTCAGTGCTTTGATTGCACCTTTTTTCACAGCAGCCATAATAGAGGCAGTGTCCAAAAGTTCTGTTTGAGTGATGTTATTTTTATCCCTAACCCTTTCTCTGCAGTGTCTCCTTGGCTGGGAATACAGGGGGACATCTCTGCTAAAGGGTCCTCCACTGTCTGGAGTTTGTGGTAAACAAAACTAACCAGTAGAAGAACTGTCTGCATGGGGAATGGGGTGAAGAAGAACAACTGACAATATTACTGAACAAGCCTCAATGTAACAAGACTCTGCAAAAATGGAATTTGCTGATACAGGAACAGTGACAAGTTACCCCACAGCAGTGAGCTACTAAATTAAGAAAAGTTCAGAGAAATGACAGCATTGCCTGCACACTCACAGGTATTAGAGTCTAAACAGGTACCACTGGTGTCCTATTTCCAATTTTCTGTTTCTGTCAGGAAGACCAGAAAACGTGAAAAGTTGAGATCTCAATTTTTTCATTCAAATCCACAAGATGGCCTACAGAATCAGGCTTGTGTTGTCAATCTGCATATATATATATATATATATGTGTCAGTGCTAATTTTCTCTTCCATACTTGATCAGCACTGTAGGGATACTCTTCCTCTGCCTTCATGCAATGACTTCTCTGGTTCAGGGTCACTCACTGACTTTTCACGTTTATACTTGGTCTAAACCATAACTTTATTCTTTCTTGGAGAATACCGTTTTCTCTGTAAGTTCTCGCTTATCCTACAGAAAAACTATACTTGTTCATGTGTCAGAAGCAGTGCCAGCTGCAATATGACTTCCCCTGGCAGTGCTGAAGAGCACATGCTCTTCCCTGCACTACAACCAGTGATATGGGACATGGCACGAAGGAGTGTTTTCATGTCTTGTGCAATGATGCAGAGTAAACCATGGTATAATTCTGTATATGACATGCTCATAAATTATGTTTAGTACCCTGGTATTTGAAATAACCCATCACTAGATGAAGAAAAGACTGTTCATAAAGAAATGATCAGTAGTTTCGGAACTGAATAATATACTTGATAGATAGTCCTCAAAAAGCTTTCTTTCAGATTATGCTATCTGTATTCACATTGAATAAAGCCTTCTTATAATGTGGTACATAAAGTACAGGGAAAATCTTGTAGTAAGGCAGTAAGAAGGAAAATAATCCTGACTTCACGATTCCGTACATTAAAATGGACAAGAACCTAAGAGGCACGGGGGATACTCAAATGCAACAATTACTCCATAGAACTGGCAGGTTCTCAACATGCCCTAAAATATGGCCCATTACAAATCTACTGACATCAAAAAAAAGAGAATTTACAAAACCAAATAACTACTTCAATAACAAGACTGAAAAATGTAAATATTATAATAAAAAGAAATTATGGTTTTATACCCCACTCACTGTAAAAGGCTATTTATATACTAGAATATTTTCAAATTTTATTACCTCAGCAGGAACTCAGAAAAGGTCAGTCAAACAATTGAACAGGCAAATAGTATGGCCATTACATTCTCAGCAATTGTCTACACACAATCTTGGCTTGAAATACCAAGCTGCAAGCATTACCTACTTAACACAGCTATCCATGGTATTTCTAAGTCACCAGCTACTGCAATATTCAGACATGAAAAAATGTTTTGTCATTACACAATGTCTTTCAATCAAAAGATCTCGTCTTCATGACCTTAAACAAACTGATGTTATATAAAGACACTCATTAAAATACTAGTTTGTTTAACCTTAAAATAACTGTGATACTGAAGCAAACACTATTTAGTTCTTCATGAAATCAAGTCTTGATATCCCTAATTTCACTGGACTATTTTCTGTATAGCCAAAACAGAAATTGCAGTATTGCAGGACTTAAATTGTATGCATTTCTGTAACATTTGGCATTTAACTCATGTGAGGAAAGTCCTTTGAATTCTCCCCCAGCTTAGCTCCTGCTTGAAAACTTAAGATTTTGGTAAAAATAAGACATAGTGTTTGCAGTGGGGAATTTCTACAGGATATTCTATGAAATAATCCAACAGACAGATGAAACATCTACACTGTAAGTTTTACATGATAATTTCTGCATCATAATTTCCCAGCAATATGTCCATGTACCACATAACCAAGATTAATACTGAGCAGGTTCAGAAAAGAACCTATCAAAATACAGAAGGAAGGTCAGTATTCTTATAAGTAAAGAGGATCAGCAAATTTGGAGCAGGAGCAAATCAAGTTAGTGACCTGGCAGATCAAGGTGTTTGCACAAGCTGCAAGAAAGTGATGTTTGTGGGGGTAAAGCAATTTAGGAGAGTGCCTAAGTGCAACTGGAGGCAACCTGTGCAGGAAAGACTATTCATTAACAGATTAGGAGGGAAATGAGAATGGTGATGATGAAAACAAAGGCCTGACCCACACGGAGAAGAGATGAAAGAATGAGGAAATCTACTAGACAAGGACAGAGAGATTGCTGAAGCCAAGAAGGGCAAGGGGGCCACCAACAAGCACAGCATACGTATGAGTGAAGAGGAAATCAGAGGAGGAGAAGGCAGTGTTTGATGTAAAGGAAAGGGCATGGAGGAAAGAGAGGAGAATTAAGTTTCAGTTCTGACAGCAACAAAGTCTCAGTTCAGGAGATTCAATTTTTCAAGGACATTATTATCCTATACTAAGGGTGAGGTACATGGTGGGTTCTGGGTTGGAGGGAAGGGAGAAGGAAAAGGAGAAAAGACTCCAGAAAAGTGAAAGTATTTAGAGTAACACTGTACTGAGGTGAATTATGTGATACTGCTCCATTTTCTCACCTGAAGACAGAAAACCAAATGAAGATACTTTGCATAATTACATAATTAAATTTGAATTTGAGAGCTAACATCAAAAAAGAGCTTTGCACTTCTACTTCATGTGCAGATTTTTTCAAAGGAATAGACTAGCAACCTTGAAAAAATGTCATTCATATCAGCATTTTAGGAGACTGGTAAAAACAAAAGGATACATTATCTGAAATTATGTCTACCCACAGAGCTGGCTGTCTCTTGTCATGATGGCTGCTTCCTCTTTATACATTTTATACATCAAAAGCTTAATGGCTAAGCTGTCTCCCAGACAGATGACTCGAGTTCCTTCTCAGCCCAAGGGCACCCAAACCACAGATCTCACAGCCCAAGTCTACATTTCTTACACATGAACAATCTATACTATTCAAGAACCAGGCAGCAGGTTTCTTGCAACTCTTTTTCTTTTCACCTGTATCTAAAATAGGCAGAATATCTGTAAACCAGCCAGAGAACACCTGAATACACATCTGCACCTTCATTCACAAGAGTTTCAATCAACAGACAAACTACAGTCATGATTACTTTAGATCACTCCTTCCCTGTGAATTCCCTATATTTTAATAGCATTTGATTTTTCCTTTTTTTGCTGCATATCATATTAGATACACATCTCCAAAAGGCAGCTGCCATTATCCAGATTACTCTGCACTCCATGAATATCCTCCTTCATGCTGAAGAAGTAAACTAAGCCTCCGATGCTCTGGGCACATGCTTGAAACACAAAGCTCTTTATAAATACTTTATACTTTTTATAAGTACTCTAAACTCAGCAAAGAAATCATCACCTCTGAAGATGCAAAATTTGCAGAACTTTGAGCACTTAACTGAGCATCTCAAAAGGGGAAATGTGGGAAAAGGAGAAGGACCGCTTGCAACTGCCATCTTACACTCCAGAGCTGAGCCCAAATCCCACTCACACACAAAAATGCTAATTTGGCTCTTGCCACTAGTTCTCAAAACAGCAAGGAAAAAAATAACACTCCTTTCCCTGTTTTTTTTTAATATGTTTTTTAATATTAGGTGTTTTAGAAGTTTTTTCAACTATTTAAAAAATATATGCAAGCTGCATTTCATTGGTATTCTTCTGGATAAAATTGTATTCATTGCTAGATGAAACTGAAAAATAACACATCAGTTATCAATAATGCCAAATACAGCATGGATTTCCTAGCTTCAGTAAATCAGGAAAGAAACAAAATTGAACACATCTCCTCTGCTTCTAAATTTAATTTTCCCATGTCTTCAGTTAGAAAGAAAATTTAATTAGAAAATTAGCAAATCAACTCAGCAGTTACAGACGCAAGGTGTTATTTAAACATAACCAACTGTGATAAGAGGCTCTAGACAAGGCTGTGAGACATATAAAGTGAGGACAAATGGCTCAGCTGAAGGAACTGCTCCAGTGATGGTACAATGCTCACCTGACAGTTTGTTAGCTAAAAAAATCCTCACTAAACAGAACAAAAGTATCAAACTGAACAGATGGAAAACTACTGTTCTGTGGCCTTTTACCAAATAAGTGGTGTTGTCAATCCCTCTTACTGTGGTTTCCAGTCAGAATGGCAAATAATTCAGCAAACATTAAGTGATGTATCAATGTAACACCTAGCAAGAGTGCATTATAATTGACAAAGTTGAGTCAATTTGGAAGCAATTCAGAAGCCAAGTCCAATGCAACAGCTGTATGTAGAGAGTAAAAATGTATACAATCCACTCTAAATCACCTTTGAAATACACTCAAAAGGATTACACATTTTAGCAAAATATAACACACCTAAATTAAAAATTCCCAAATTACAAAAAAACCCTTTATTCCCAAACTGTAGACTTCTGTTCCTGCTCATGGAAACACAGGAGTATTAAATTATCTACTGGAAGTCTTCACCAAAATCCCCAGTTGAAAACCATACAGAGGATTATAAAAAATGTCTTTCTGAAACTACTGAGGGCCAGAACTACAACGTTCACATAAATTTTGTTTCCTTCAAAGTGAAGATTATTAGTATGCAAAATTTCAGAAATACATAATTTATCTTGCATTTATTTTCTCCAAAAGGTGGTGAAGAAACATCTAAGTAAGGATCTGAATGTAGCCATACATTTAGGGCTTACCTTTTACATCTTTTTGTATTTTTTATACTTCTTAATTTATATTTCTTAATCTAATACTGGAGTAGACTTTTAAAAATACTAAAATAAATGTTATTTACAGAAAAATATCAAATTTTCTCATCACAGACTTAAGAAACTCTTCAGAATATCTATTTGCTTTTTTCTCTCATTATTATTTTTTTGTTTTTGTCACTGAGAACAATTGTATGAGATCAAGTATCTTTGTTCCTAAGGAGATCATCTGCTCCTGCTGCTCATTTACCACCTGAAATCATAATCATCTGTTGGTGACAATCTAATCATCTTCACAGTAACTAATTGTGATGTCACAAACAAATGGTTATGATTTCAGGTGGTGAACAAACAGCAGGAGCAGATGTACTCTGAACAACAAAGACTGTAAAGTCATGCACGAATCCCTAGTAATAAAATGCTAGGCAAGAAAAACAAAGAGTGTCCTTTACAAGGAGGTAGGGTTGCTCTGAATTTATTTCTTTTAAATTACCAGTTTTTCACTACTTCGTGACTCCCAAAATTGTTGGAAATAGGTAAAGAAAAACTATGTGATGGAAAATTGAGTTTGGGAAACATGTAAAAACAGTTATGGTCATTTTTTTCCCTGTTAGAATTATAATATATAAAAAGCACTGTTACATTTTACTTTTATTTTTATATTGTTCTTCATAGTTTATATACAGCTTCTCCTGGAACACATCCTGTATGATGTCTGTGATTATCCCATCCAGCAATACAAAACAAAAATATGTTCCCATGAAAATGCACTTTGTAATAGGATTGTTTATTTGTTGCATATTTTGTTTCTGTTGATAACTGCTTAAATCAAGAGAGATAAATGAGATTCTGTTTACAGTAAACATCTTCTGTATGGGCTGCAAATGCTTCTGTTCTGCTGACACTCTCTCAAAGTCTCTTCCAGAAGCATAAGGGAAAAAACCTCAGTCAATGTTCTTGCCATTTCACACATGAAGAATGTCAAAGATATCCCAAACCAAGAAACAAATAACTTTGTGTTTCATTTTTCTTTGAAATTGTGAAATGAAGAGGAAAGGTAAAAAAGTAAACCTGTGGGAAGAAGCTTTGCCAGTGAGTAGGAGGAACAGAAGTGAGGTTTCCCACATGGATAATGCAAGAGTAACATGATAGAGGGCAGCTTGAGAAGTTAATTTTCAAGAATATTTAATAGGGAATACTAAATATATATTGAGCTAGTAATTAGGAGGATACAGACTGTAGGGTATTTCTCAGCAAAAACTACATAGTAAGAGTACAATGAAATCTCTTCTTCAACTGTACTAAAATATAGAACTGTTATGATTTTTGTTTTCTGTTGTACTGAAGTATACAAATTCCCTTTACTATTCCAGTTTTATTTGACTCATGGAAGCACAGTGCATTATGCACACAAAGAAAAGACTATCTGTCTGCAAAAGGAAACTGATGCACAATACCCTGCCCTAGCAGGACACAATTGTTTTCCTGGAATAAAATTACTGGAAATATGAATAAAAGCTGCTAAATGGTAGATGTAGCAATCTCAGAGCCTCAGATTTTCAAGACCACTGAAAGTTAGGTTTATGCTAACAAGAAATGCAAAACAAAACGGAGGAAGCTGCTCCATTTGCCCTCTTTTAAAACTTCTAACATAAAAAAATTACTTTAAAAACTTCAAGAGCAAATTCACCTACCAACAAGTGCTGTTCTTAAAAATAAACTAGTATATTCATACCTGAAAGGATGCGGCATTCTTGATCTCAAAGTGTGGACCTTGTTTGGAACTGCCTTTAAAAAACCCTGCACTTCACAGGTGCACGAGAGGTCATGCACAAAAGTGATTTCTTTTATTCAAAACACCCTGGAAGTGTTCTAAGTCAGGTTGGATAAGGACTTGAGCAATCTGGTCTCATGGGAGGTGTCCCTGCACATGGCAGGAGTGGTTGAGACTAGATAATCTTTAAGATTCATTCCAAACCTTTAACATTCTATTATACACTTTAATCACCTGCTTATTATTAATATTGCCTCTAGATTGGAACCCTCAAAAAAAGGGGTTAAGAGATTAAAAACAGTGGTCTCTGAACAAATGCTCTATGTCTACTGGCATGCTCACTCCATCTCCTTCGGCTTCCAATTTACTTGTAGATCAGAAGAATGGAAATGAAGGCATCGTGCATCACAAAAGTGTTCCAGAATGAAAACCTGTTTCTGTACTGTGGCTCTGGTGGCTGCAAAAAGGTCTGTGAGCAGGTCAGTGTATGAAAAATGTTATTTGGTCAGCACAGGTTTAAAATAAAATTTCTGTTGATCTTGTCTCCTGTTGAATGAGTTTGCCTTTGTGTTCTCCTTCTAGATTCAGATTTACAGGTATAACTGTCAAAGTTGTCTTGAGCAGCCTGAGAAAGAGATTGGTTTTTCTGGTTGGTTTAGCAGAAGATTGTGGTTTCATCTATAAGTATCTTTGCTACAAGACACTGCAAGGACAGGAGAAAAGCTAGAGGTCTTATTCTGCTGTCTCAAACTCTAATATGCTACGTTTGAAGATATTTCACAGGCCTGGTCCTTAGAGATTTTGACAATACAAACACAAATCATCTAAAAGTATTGATGGGGGTTGATGACAGGGCTGTAAGGAAGCAATTAATAGGAAGTCTTAGATCCTGTAGAATCCTTCCTTTCAGGGAAACACAATGGCATGTGCAGAATCCAAGATCACTCTAAACACTAGCAAACTGTTGTGTAAGTTGAAGCACAAATAATTCCTTAGGTCTCTGCATCACTCTCTGGTGACTAGGAAGACCGCATATATAATAAACACTACTGAAACTCCTTAAAACCTGCTTTTAGGATCATGTCTTTCAGATGTATATAGGCAAAAAATAGAAGGTAGCTCATGTGTGTGTCCTTGTCTGGTACAATCCTTAGTTGAGGGAGATAATGTTTGGGACCCTTAAGAAGTTCAAAACTATGCATAGTTCTAGAGAAAAATCCAGGACTCATGAAAAAGTGAACAAAGTACTTTTTATATTATCTTTACCACCTTAAACAGCAAAAATCTAGTTACAAACTCACCAAGTTCTGTCCTATTCTTTACCTGTTGCAGTGAAACTGAATTCAGTCTTCACCAACAAGGTTTCTTGGGCCTTTGCGTCTTATAGACAGAGCTCAAGGAAGAGAGGAACTGCCAGTAGCAGAACCTCATCAGTCAGGGATATCTTGAGAAAAGCTAGAAGTCAGCCCATATAAATCACAAAATCTCAGAATTGCAGATTGGGTCAGCTTGAGAGGGACCACAGTAGTTCATCTGGTCCAACCCTCCTGCTCAGGCAGGATCATCCCAGAGCACACGGCACAGGATTGCATCCAGGAGGTTCTTGAATATCTCCAGTGAGGGAGACTCCACAATCTCTCTGGGCAACCTGTTCCAGTGTGTGGTCACCTGCACAGTAAAGTCCTTCCTCATACTCAGGTGGAACTTCCTGTGCATCCATTGGACCAAATGGGACATATCTTAGCCTTCTGAGTCAACCAGCTTATATCAGGGTGAGGCCATTCTCTGATCTCTTCAAAAAGTCATGGAGAGCAGAAGAAATGTCCAATGCCTGGAGAAATGCATTATAATCAAAAAAAGCAGGCTGGTCAGCCTCACTCTGGTCCCTGGAAAAATCACGCAGTCCTCTTAGGGCTATTTGTGGGCACACAATGTGTCTTTCACGATAAAATGACTGGTTTTATGAAGGGAGAGCAGTGGATGTCATTTACCTTGGCTTTAGCAAGGATTTTGACATCATGTCTCCCACAGCATCCTTGCCTCTAAGCTGTGATTTTGGAGTCCAGGTAGATAAATTACTAGCTAATGGAAATCTGTTGGGACCCAATACCTAAGAAGAGGTTGTCAGAGAAGATGGAGCCAGGCACACTACTGAGGTATTTAGCAGAAGAACAGGAGATGATAGTCATAAACAAACAGGAGACGTTCTGACGAGGATAAAAGGAAAAAAAATCAACATGAAGACAGTTAAGCATTGGAACAGGCTGCACAGAGAAGCTACAGAACCTTTGTCCCTGGACAAGTGTTAAAAAGCCATAAGCAACCTTATTTCAACTCTGTACTGGCTGTGCTTTGAGCAAGAAGTTTAGGTGGCCTCCTACAATCCCTTACAAACTGAAGGATTCAATGATTCAATGAGTAAATAAAAATTTCCTTGTTCCTGCACTCATTCATATCTACACTCACACACAAGACACTAAGGGGTTAATTCATCAAATTGAAACAAAAACCCTAAAATATTCACAAAAAGCATTTCAATTGTTTTGGATAGTCCAAATCATACAGAGACAAAGAGAAATAAGTATCAATATAAATTTATAAAGCAATACTTACTGTTACTTGTTGGCTCAGGAAACCCAACATTTTGGCCATTCCAACTTTTGTTTTCTCCAAGCTGAAACAGGTAGAAAAAGACAAGTAAGTAAAGAGCAAACTGCTCCCTAAACAGAACATTCCTGTTTATAAATTTAGTTGAAAGATACTACAAAGGATGACTTGAGATTACCACATCTGTTCACAAAATTTTGCTAACTCATCTTAATTTTTGCCTAAGATAGGTTATTTGAGTAATGCACCCTTCATGAGTAAACATGAACAACTATTGCCTCACACTGAAATATAAATGTTTCCCCGAGGATTAGGTTCAACTCAATATGTTACCAAATCAGACTTAAATAAAATTAAATGTTTTAAGCAGCTCTCAACTGAAAACATAAACAGCCAACAGAGAAATTACATTCTAAACCAAGATCCTAATAACTGCCTATGAAGGAATGCGTAAACACTATAAAGTACTTTGGGTGTAATTTTAAAATATTTACTTGTTAGGAATCAATTTAGTTACTGAAGTGGAAGCAAAAATGATTGCAATTTTCCATTATTTTAATATATTTTTGAGGAAGCTAATTGTCTTCAAATTGATTTTATTATGTTTAATACTGGCTATTACTCTGACATGGAAAAGGGGAACAATTAACACAGAAATTCAAAATGAAGCCATTACTGAGGTTTACACAATAAATAAGATGGCAATGTTCTAGGTTTATGTATAAAACTGGATAAACAAGTCCGAGCTTCCTCATTACTTAGGAGCTATTGAAAACCATCTCCATCAGTGTGAAATGAATGATCCTCTTCAGATTTCACTGGGATTTTGTATGCAAACAGAAAACCTCACAGCAAAGCAGGCTATATGCCAGGACAAAATTGTAATCATTTGCTCTGGAAGATGGGGTTGGAAGGTGAAAGGGATGTGAAGGAAAATGAACCAGCTAAAAATCTGCCTCTACATCTCAGAGGATGCATTAAGGCTGTTTAGATTACTACCATGCCATAATACAGACTACTAGATGATATATTTTACTTGGAAAAGAGAATGGGAGAGCACACTATGAAAAGCAGGTATTTCAATGATTGTTTCCCTGCTTTTCATCATCATGTACATCCCAAAGAGCTTACAGCCTTGGCAATGTGCAATGAAAATGAGATATATGTGATGGAAAGGGAGGACAGGCATTACAGTCGGCTTTCAAACTGGTCACCAACATCCATGCACTTTAATTTCATAAAATTTGTTTTATTCATATTATGAAGCAGATAATATGTATATTGGAAAATATGGAAGACAAGAGTTCTTCAAATGAATAAGCAATATGAAATATATAAATATGTTTGTATTTACTGCTGTAACAACAGCATGATTTTGCCAGGAATCCACCCTGACCATCTGTAACATGGTGCCAGCACAAGCGCACTGTTACAATACGAGAAGATTTCCAACTTTCCTCATTCTTCTCTTTTTTATTGTTTATTAACTAGATCATGACAGGGAATTTAACAAGAATTCCTCTATGAGTAAGTGATCCTTAGTACTGCTGCCTCACATGAATGCAATCAACACTGGTTTTCTTCTCTCTAAGAGAATACAAGTGGCAAGAAGAAACAAAAAGATGGAAACATAAAGAAATTATTACAACTCTCCATTCTCATCCACAGAGCTAAAATTCTGACAACTGCAAAATGTCTCCCGGAGTACTTCCAGATTGCTCTCCTCAAGGCTCTGCACAACCATTATGGATTTCTTTAAGGAACCAGTTCAACTCAGAAAAGAGCAGAGCCTTTACTTTTTTACATTACCTGGATTACTTGTGCTGCCATCAGCACTACACATTGCTCTTATAACACTCTGAGGTCTCCATTAAAACAACAAATACAGTCACATTTTATGTGAGGGTTTAAGGAAAAAAAAACTACTGAATTTGGTTTTGCCTATTTTTCAAGGGAGGAGGAATGGAATGAAAGGACTTGAGGAAAAGGGGGCACAGGGGAAAAAAGAGTTGCCTTTTTTTAACATTATCAAAAAACATACAAGTGAAAATTATCTATTTAGATGCCAACCTGATACATCAGCTGATCTACACTGGGCCCCATTTTGGATTCAAACAGTGAAACAAGTATCTTCTAATGGTATCTTTTATTGTGCAATTTATATACAAGGAATTTTGCAATGCTCAAGTTGATAGAGATCTAAGGGCTATTTTCCCTCTTCTCCACCTCAGTTTAGTTTGAGTGTTAAAATTCTTTCAGCTACACAAACTAACTTGTGCATCTCCAAATATGTCCAGTCTGTTATATACAGAAGATAAAAACAGATGCTCTAGATATTTCATGTCCTTAAACCCCAACAAAGCTATAAAAACTTGTTATGATTTTGTTATGATACTGCCACTACATAAAAGTTGAGTACTTCACATTTTTTGGATACAGTAACATGTTTGTTCATTGTGTTCAGAATAATATTAGGCCATTGTACGCTAGTCTACCAATCCTAAGATGTCTACATCTGCAAGCATGCAATTAAGCCTGATTTTCTAAAGACAATGCACTTGTAAGCAAGAGCTTAATAAATGTAGGGAATCAAAGCACCAGCATCCCTTTTCAGCCACTCATTTTTTTTGTAAGTATTTCAATGTAACCACAAGTTTCCACTATGTAGAACTCTCCAAAGCAACTATGTCGTGGGCTGATTTTTTTCAGTCTTTATCTCTGAAAAACACTGAGTCAAATTAGTTCAGCCAATTAAAAATCCAAGAATGAAAACCTATGTTTCCATATTAGAATAAAAGAAAATAGATTTTTCTGTTTTGACTTGTTTTTTATTGAAGCCATTTGGCCAAATTGGCAGTGAAGAAAAGTTGATAGTTTCATACCATAGAAAGTATATTCTACAGCAGAAAAGTCTCAGCATTCTGGTGAAAATGAAATATCATTTGACTCAGTCAGAAGCTTTTTTTTAAATGGCTGTGTCTGCACAGTGTGTTCTCACTAGGAACACCATCCAGCTTCCAAGTACTCTGTTTAGAGTATTTCACACTTGCCTATGACTAAGACATATAGTGAAGAACATAGTGAAGGTGAGCGTGAATGGCACACATACTGCTGCTACTCTCACAGGAGAGTGAAACAGAAGGAGGTGGGGCCAAGTAACCAGTACAGTATTTATTTTTTCCTGGTTAGGAAGGCAGAACATATAGAACAGAATATCTTCCTATTTACATATATGTGTATATATATACTCTATTCAGATTTATCATGTAGTCCTAGAAAAGCCCAACAGAACATTCTGTTGGCTACCAAGTGCAGCCACAGTAAACATATAAGTAATTATCAAAATATATATATTCAGTGAGCCCATATATGATAGAAGCTGTTTAGGGTCCACAGCTTAGTCAAATACCTTACCAAATATCTTTTCAGAATAAAAAAGGCAAAACTTTAACACCCAATTTTGGTTAAAAAACCCATCATCAATAAACTCAAGACAGGAGAGGAGTGCTAAGTCACAGACAGCTAAGGTGGAAAAACATCCTTGCAAGACATATGAATTTAAAATGCTATTCCTTCTTCATAAAAAAAAAAGTGACACACATTATCAGTCATCAAATACAAAAAGGCCATTATTTTTCTGTAATGCTTTCAGTGCACGTGCGATGGGAAGAGAAACATTGACTACTACTTCGCATATGAAAATTACTAAAGCTGTTCCTTTCTGTTCCTTCTGTTCCTTTGGGCTCTTATGGATGCCCAAAATGGAGTAAAGGCAAGAGGCATGTTCATCCTGATTTGTAAGTAGAAATAGGTGCATGAATCACATGTACACTTTTGCATACACACTATTCTATGGAACTGCGCTTCTGTTCCTAATTGCTCATAAAGGAGCAGAGGCTGCACTAAGAGTTACTGTGGAGCTGTAGCTAAACAAAGGCCAATTTGTGACAAGCAACTCCCTAGAACAGGGCGTGCACAAGCTTAAGCTTCCATTCTTACTAAGAGATTAGCTGATACAGCTTAAAAATCTAGACAAGGGTAGAGTGTGGGCATCATAACAATTGGTTCTCACCTTTTCTGTCTGGTCTTGAAGAGGAGTAGAGGCTTTGTATCCCAGCTGTAGCAACATTGCTTCTGCTGCATTTCTTTTAGCTATTTTCTTGTTTGGGCCTGTTCCAGTAGTAATGTCATTGCCTACTTTTACCTTAAAAAGAAAATACTGATCATAATCACGATAAATGTAAGACTCCTTAATATCACTATGTAATACTCTTGCTGATCTATCAACAGCTGTCAGCTCTTTTGATGAAGATGCAACCTTGAAAAATCTAAAGTAGTGCAAAAGGGGACTACAGTATTCACTTAGAAGGGCTTGTTCAGATTTTCCAGAAGATCACCAAACTCATACCCAAGAGCTACATTTTTCTGCATCTCAGCGCACACACAGTGGCCGCTCTCTTGCACCAGCCTCTGTGTCAACCCCATTCTCCTTCATGAACCTCTCCCCCACTCTTTGTTAACTCTGGAACTACCCTAGGGTCTGTACTTCCTCGTTCCTCTAGGAAGGAGAATTGCCTGCAGCATCTCCCCAGCACCATCAGGACAGTATCCAGAACAATAGAGAGACAAACAGTGACCTGGAGATTTAATGAGAGTGGTTTCTAAAGAAGGATGAAAACCATATTTTCATCCCTCCCACTTTCTCGCACTGCAGGGAACACAGGGGATGGAACTGCTTACACCTGACAAGCTTTGGTCCAACCAGTCCTTGGAAAGAAGGCTTCTCAGTGGACCTGTGGTCTGTACAGTGCAAAGGGTTTCTGACAAACATGATGCCTTTCATAACACTAGGAGAAATTAAAACCCCAAAATAAGGACAAACTGAAGGCAATGGATATCCACAAAATGTGCAGCTCCAACTTAATCCTTGGCTTTGGTACCATTCTTAAAACTCTTGGAGCTGTATGTGTTTGGTTTATGACATGAGCACTCTCATTGCTACTCATTTAGGCAACATTCATAGCTTTTTGATAGGTGTATTTTGTTCAGTCCATTAAGCCCGTCTATTTGCCAAATTGTCTCTTAAAATAGTGCACAGTTTCAAAATCATGTCAAAAAAAAGGAAATCAAAATCAAAAATAATAAAATAGTCAAGGTGATCTGAATAATAAAAAAACTCCTAGAGGTCAGAGACCTGTTAACAGTTTGGAAGGAGCTTTAAAAAAACTGTAAAAACAGGCATACAAATGCTAAATAAAGAATAAATGATAGGTAGTAGTTATGTAATTCAATAATTCTTCACTTTCCTTAACTTATCATATATATATTTTCCTAAAAGTTTAAATTCTTCTTTACTCAAATACTTCTTTATTTTAAATATTAAGAAGAGGATGTAAATAAATAATAATCATGAATATCCCTCCAAAGTACATCTATATACATCATTAAGCAAAAAGATTTGTCTACCTAAGCCAGAAATATTAATAATCTTGAAATATAACCTTATCGTCTATGCAGTTCACAATAACAATTAGAAATTGGCCAATCTGCTACAAGTTTATATGCAATAAAAGTGAGAGACTTTAATGGGACAAGGCAAAAAAGATAATTTATAACATAGCTCACAATAAATCAATGTGTTGCTATTTCTCAGACCTGTAAAACTGGTTTAGCTATTATTATAACCTCTATCAAGGATTAAAGGCCTGACTACAAAGAGAAAGAGCTTTCTGAAATTAACTTTGGGAACAGAACACCAACTAATGTCATCAGAGGTTTTCTTCTGTTTATCTAGTAGCCAGGACAAGTAATTGGATCCATTTCATCACATCTAAACTTGCTCTTTGTGTGACAGATAAAAATGAACATATTATCTCTGGATATTTTACTTCCACATTCAATTAAATTAAATGAAAACATGGTTTAAGTAGTTTATACAAAGGTTTTTTATTCTGATAAGGTTTTTTGCATGTCATAATGAATCCACTGAGACTTCCTGAAGGTGGGAGAAACAGCAGAATAATTTCAGTGTGAAAATATTACAAAAGGGTGAAAATGGAGTTGAAAAGTATTTGTAACAAAGCAACTGCTCTATGGAGTTTCTCTGACTCTTTCTTCCACAAGCCTTCTTAGATACAGGAATCTTCTACATATTCAGTGCTTTTAAGATTCCTTTTTTATTCAAACCAAAGACTTTGCCATTATTGACACTCCTTCAACAGAAACCTAAATTCCCAGCCCATCTTCCTAATACTGGGCTGTGTTACGCTGTTCTTCTGAGGCCTCACACAACAACTACCAACTGTGGACAGTCCCATGGGGGTGTCTAAGCATGGGAAATGAGATTGTCTGTGATAGGAGCACTCTTTTTCAAATATTTTCAGGTCTCATAAAATTTTAGAAATCCAAGTTTATATTCAAAAAAGGATTCTGCAACAAAAGGAACCCAATATTTTCTTTTCCTTCAGAGAGAAAAATAATACATCGTGAAGAAAGACCACTGAGGTCCAAGAAAATTAAGATTACTATCTTATCTTCATAGACATGAAGCAGGAACTTAGAGATTTAAGTGAAAACACAACTAATTTTCTGGGGAAGGAGGTGCTGGAACATCATAAATTTTGCTTGTGATCAGAAGTGACATTTTGGTGTGGTTTGTAGACAACAAGTCAAAACATGCTGAGGTATGCTGTTCCAAGTTGTTCCGGTGCAAAATTACCCTTGAGTGAAAACACAAGAATACAGAATCCTTTCCTGTTCCTAATCTTTCTCAACTTGCTGTTGTGCTAACTAACAAAATATCACAGTTATATCAAATCTTTGTACATGTTCTTAATTTAAATATGAAAGGAACATTAACTATCTACTGTTCCAGTATTAGGTCCAGGCAGAGGACAGTCTAAAACATGTGGCTGGCTTTTCTTGTTGTATTTCAGAGATAAACAAAGTCACAAAGAAACTGGAAATCTGAAAAAATTTACAACACTATTTTTTAAAGTCAAAATGCCTGGTAATATGGAGATATTAATACCCATATTTCAGAATACTAGGTATTATTGCAATCCTCTGATCAACACCAGACCATTCTTTTTTTCCAAAAAGACAAGTAAAAGTAAATAAATCATGAACTGTCAGGGATAAAGACAGTAACAATCAGGTGAAATAAAAACAAGAGTATAAAAAAATGTAAAACTGCTACATGAAAAGCTTCTACAGGGCACATAAGTAAATTGCCAATTGTTTCACTAAGAGAAAGAAGAAAGTTTAGACAGGCTTTCTAATAACTGTATTTCATAATACTTCTTTATACCTGACAGCAAGGCAAAAAGCTAAACAGAGGGAGATCCACTTCATATTATGCCCCATTCTGCTTGAGTTTGATCAAAACACAGCAAGGCCATTATCTCGAAAGTGACAGCAAATGATACCTGCATAACAAATTCTCGACGGCGAGGCATTCCTCTCTCTGAAAGAAGAACATACTCCGGCTCCTTCTCTTTTTTGGCCTGTTGGATCTGAGCCAAACGACTGATGGGATTCATTCCTTGACCATATTCTGGTCCAGTCTAAACCAGGTTTAAAGGAAAGAACCATTATTTCAGTATATATCCCTATAACTACTACACTGCTTCAATAAAACATTTACTAGGATTCTCTCTTTTGTAATACTCCCTTTGAGAGAATAAGAAGTAACTTACTTTCCATTTTCTGATCATGAGACAAAAGATAAGAATCCTCAGGCTCAAAGCTGTGCAAAGAAATTGTGTGCCATTGTTGCAGGTAGTGTGCATACCTTACCTCTGCAGGTCATGAAAACCCTCTCCTATCTATGGAGGTCCTCATAAGGATAGATGAAAATTAGCAGATTCATCAGTCAATTATAACTTATTGCCCTGCTTCTAGGAGCCTTACCCCTAACCCTCTAAAATAGGTTGCTACAATGCTGGAACATGCAATACACTGAGAAGAGGTGGGATTTACACAGGAACAAAAACTGTTTGCCATACATAAGGAAGCTTCCTCTTTCGGCCTTCCTGCTTTCCTTCTCAGCACTCCAGGCCTTCCATCCTACAATGCAACTTGCAACTAAAGGTGCAGAGGGCTTACTCTTTATGTCGTATGAATTTACCCTCAAAATATTTCTATGAAGTGAATGGCTAGAATTGTTGCTTATTGTGAACTACCCAGAAAGTATTTCAAATGCTTAACAGGCAATAATCGTCACAATAACATGTCAAAAAGTATGGTTAGTGGGGGAATGGATCTCATGCCGGGGAAACAAAAGGACTGACAAAGTGGTCTGTCCAAGATTACACAGACAAGGGAAAAACTACAGTCCTTGAAAACTCTCTAGCTCTGGAATTCTTTTAATGAATTATTGCTCACATGGCAAAT
This sequence comes from Edolisoma coerulescens, assembly GCA_013397115.1. Lineage (NCBI taxonomy): Eukaryota > Metazoa > Chordata > Aves > Passeriformes > Campephagidae > Edolisoma > Edolisoma coerulescens. The sequence continues at coordinate 325,428 of VWZW01005609.1, forward strand.
GCTCTTTCAAAGCACTTAGCTATGAAGATATTTGTTTGAAGATTTTAAGAAGAAATTAGGACCCCCAAAAATTTATCTGAAGTCATATTTAACTGATTTATATACCATAACACAAAGAATGCACTTGCAAATGTAATGTTTGACTGTAGAATTGTTTTTATGTTATTAAGCTATTTCCCTTTTATGAAACCATTTGCAGGCTAAGAGAAGATGAGCTCCCATGCTTGCCTGAGCTTCTCAAATAACAAACAAGTGTTCAGGAACCTGAAGAAATGATCAGCAACTGAAGGCAAAGACCAGAGAGGGATATTATATTTAGAAAGCTGTGCAGCAAATCCTACATAGTGTAACTGCTGAAGCAGTTAGAGAAGATGTAAGTGAAAGAGCTGAGACAATGTCATGCACAAGGGCAGCTGTGTGGGCAAGAAGCCAGGCAGAGACAAAATGCAGAGCAGGCTAAATAAAGAGCAGCCATAAGATACAGCCTCATAAATACATATACAAATAAAAAGAAGTTATTGTTGCCACTTTTTTTGATGCTCAAAACACATGCAAGTTAAATTGAAAGAAATGGGCACATTGAAAGCATTTCAGAAGTTTGGATACTCGAAAAATAAAAACCATCTACATATCCAACTTATTTTGACAATTAATGTCTCTTTCTAACAAGGCCAACTGTGTATAATTAAATTTAAGTTCGTAGCGGCAAATGGTATATGGTAATATAAGAGATTTTTTCATTATTATACCCTTAGCGTCTTTCTTGAGAAAAACTTTCCAAGATGTGAAAGCCAAAGCCAAAAGCCTTTTCCAATCTTCCAGGTTTAAAACTGCATTAATGCTGATGGTTTTCCATTAAATAATTTTCCTGCCCATTTTTTCCTAGAAGTTTCTGAGAATTAGAGCCTCAGAATTTTAGTAGGAGACAGGTATCTAATTAATCTAGGTTTTCCTGAAAAATCACTTATTCTGTATTGAAGGCAAAGGAAAAGAGGAAGGTGATAAACAAGTCCTTTGTACATTTTCCAAATCCAGTTTTGCACTCTCCAAAGTATTTGCTTATTTTAAAGGGCTTTTCTGGTGACTGCTCCTTCAGAACTCTGCACTTTGTATCCTGAGTATACAGATTGCTAATGGTCATACTTTTAGTAAAGTACTGAAGCACTAAAGTAGTACCCCATTTATTTACTATTTCATGTATCTCTCTCCCTCTTCAAACTGGGGAGGTGAAAGGGCCCAGGGAGAGAACCACCAGATATGCTAAAAGGGCCTCTCTGAGGAGATGATGCTAAAACTTCACATGGCTGTACAGAGCTGCTTAAAGGGCTTGATCCTCCACTAGACTTGAACCAAACCCTTGAAGACTTCAGTGATGTGAGCTATTTACAAGCCATTCTGTTTGAGAATCCCACAGCATTCTCAGGATTTAAAAAAAGTCCAGGCATATTAGCACAGGCAAACAAGTAACATTATTGACAGTAACAAGCAACTGTAGCAATATTGACAGAAAATGACAAATAACCCCTTTTTGATTTTAAATCTGACTGTTACTTTTGAGCAAACATTCTTAATTGTGTCAAAGGTGGACACATACCTTCAATATTGTTTTTGGACGCTTTTTAAAGTAAAGTTTTGGCTTTTCAATCACAGGAAGAGGAGGAAGTTTCTTAAGTTCTTGTAGGACAGCCATTGCAGCACGTTTCTTTGAGAGTTTTTTACTGTTGCCTTCTCCTTCTGCAGTGAATTCTCCTACTGTAACTCGGGTAACAAAGCTCTTCATGTGAGGAGGTCCACTTTCTTTAATCACCTTTTAAGAGAAAGGAACATTGCATCAAAGCACCCGACAAGAAGATAATGTTTGTTATCTCTGCAATGAACTTATTACTAGTCCAGTTTTCCTGCTAACTGAAGGCATTAGATGGGTTTTCATAGAACTTGGATAAGCATTAATGACAGTATAAGGTTTGAGGACAGAAAATTAAGACTAGTTAGATAAAGCAAATCTAACCACCATATTCAGCATTTCACAGAAAGTAGTAGACCTACATTTTAAAAAGATTTATAGAATAACGCAATATACAACAATTAGGCATATTTGAACCAAGGCTGATGGTTTTTTTCTTTGCAAGGTGCTTCACATACTAAAGAAATTAAATAAATGAGGTCTACTGGGCTTTGACTATTTCTTTATACAAAACATATTCAAAACTGTATTTATTCGGCATTACCTCAACCTGTTTGTAATATTTTTTTCTATTATCATTAAACCATTGGATGTTCATAGTCCCAAACTTTAGTTTCAACAGGTGCAGGCAGGATGCCTGCTCTCAACTCTTGCCTTGCCAGAGTACACAGCTCAGAGCAATATCCCATACATTTGAAAAGCTGACACATTCTTTCCTCCATGACTCTCAGCTGTCCCCCTCAACAGCACTGAAAAGAATTACCAGAAGAGCCACCATAACTCACACAGAAGCCAATCATTTCTGAAAAAAACTCATTTATTCATTCCCTTCCAAACATATTTAGCATGACAATAAGAAAACCCATTTGAAGTACTTCTCCACCACAACAAGTTATAATAATATGGAAAGGAACTAAGTTCAGAATGTTGTACCGCTACCTTCCTTTAGCTCTTTTTCTGTCTTCATTTTACACACACACACACAAAACACACACACACACACACACATCTCCATTTAGAAGGCTGGTGCTAGGATGCATTCACCGACAAATCACAGCACTGCGAGTGCTAAGATAGCAATCTCTTCATGTATGCACCATTTACTGGTCTGGACAATGTCTATCAGGAATTAAGAGACCTCATCTGGGAAAAGGTTCAGTTATTTTGTTTGATGGGCGGAAGCAGCTACCTAATTTAATCTTTGTTATATGTAATATGTATAAGGAGACATTACAGTATCTGACAGGCATCTCTTTATAATATCTTCAAAATCAATATAAATACCAATTTTTTTTCATTTGATGGAATTATACCAAACCATTTGTTGAAGAGGAGTAATGTCTGAGTGCAAGGGAAAAGGTAAAGGTACAAGGGCCTTCTTGGTAGAGTAACTATAGTTTTAATGTGCTCGAACGCTCAATCTTATTACAACATGTTTTGTATTAAAGTTCTTTTTATCAAGGTCATGTCCCTTGCATTATTTAGTTTTGCTGTTGCACTGTAATGAGGTCTCCTTAGGCTTGTATTTCTTTTTTAAGTTCTCTTTTGTGGCAACTTCACCCAGCAAATACAATTACCACAGCATATATCAATAAAAAGACACAAAATTAAAATTAACAGACAACTTTGTCCCATTTTCCCAGAATAAGATGACATCTATGCCAGCATGGGATTTTTCTGTTGTAGTCCAGGAGTTCCCACTTTAAGATTCCGGGTATTTATTTCAGAAGTGTTTTCAACGTTGCCTCACTTGAAAGTTGCCCACTAATGCTTGACCACAAGAGAAGGCAGCGGTGCTTTCAATGCACTGACCCATGCTGAGCACCAGGATGCTGCACTGCCTGCACCAGAGCTGGGGTGAGCCCAGGGCCAGGATCTCCTGCTCTCACACACAGTTGGGCTTTTTACCTGTGCTGAATACCTTCATCGCACTGCAGCGCTTCCCACTCTATTTCACAGTATCTCAAACCACCCCTGTACTTTGCTATCCAAGTATTACAACATGCCTGCTGTAAAACATAGCTAAATTAACCTTACTAAGGTCCTTAATCTTTCTGTGGTTCTACTAATACTATTATATAGGTGTTTGTCTTTACATGCAATATAATGTATCAATAAAATATACAAGAATGTCTATACTGACCAGATGAAAAAGGACAAAATAACTTGGTTAAGAAATATAATTGCTGAGTTCCTAAGATATTAGTTTTATATAAGTTTTCTCATATTTATATAAAAGCACACACACACACACACATATATATATATGAGAGAAAGAATGTTAATACCAAACTAGATTATATTGTCATATACACAAAAACATTTCTTAATATAAAACTAATGCATTCTGGTGTGTTTTTCATCTTTTAAATTTTAAGTATGTAACACAAGGTAAATAATTGACTGGAACATTAAAAACTGTATCTTTGTTACTGTGTAAATGGAAAAAAATCAGTGTTGTCAATGGAATGAACCCCACAGGATTCAGATGGGATTTGGATCAAGCTAAACATCCAAATTTGGTAATTAAGCAAAAAAATATTTACCTAACAACATTTACGTTTAACCCCAGATTTTAGATCTTTTTACTCAATATGATTTCAAACAGTTGTGCTATGAGCCTTGGGACAGAAAACACTAAAAAGAAATTCAACCCTTGCTATCTAAGAACACTATACACATTAGGACATTAAACTATTTCCTCAGTTGAAAGATACGACCTGTGGACCTAATCATGGCTAATTTAAAGCTGAGAATTTGATTAAGGGTGACAGTTCAATACAGTTTTATTTTTTTGTTCCATGGATTTAAGAAATAATTACAGCAAGAGAAAACACATGGGGCCAAAACACATCTAAGGTCAAGTTACATCAAGAATTAATTTGGCTCAACTTAATGAATCATGCTGACAAATGAAAAACAGCAGTATGATTATAGTGAAAGAGAAACACTGCTTTAATTATTAATGAGATGCCAGGTAGAAAATACAAAAGATTATGACAAGATTAAATGGACATTAAACCCCCCCCCCAAAAAAAAACTAGAGGAGACAAAAATCAGATAAAAAACCCCATGTAATCTAGATCTATGAATACACAATTATTTATAAGATTTTAAAATATCCATTTATTTCCAGGAGTTTGTGCAGGCAGATAAACCAGATTTTCCCAGTTACAAAAGAAAAAAAAAAAGAAGAGTCTGAATATCAAAGTGTAAAACTGCAGTGAGAAGGGTGACCATTCTGCAAAACCCAACTGAGAGCTACTCAGCAGTCAATCATCCAAAGCCTTAATCCCCAGGACAGCAGAAGCCAGATAGGTGTGAAACTTCCTGCAATTTGGTCTGTCCCCAGTTCAAAATGCAGAATCTGTCTTACTGTGATAAGACTGGGACATGAGAACACTTTCCAGCAGAACACTGGACAGGGATGGAGAACAGAAAATTCACCTGTTCAGGCACTCTATGCCTTCACTCCTGATACTGAGAATGAAAAAACCATGTTATATTTGCTATTCGAAGGAAATAACACTGCAATCCAAAGAAACATATTGAAAATAAAATGACAACCTGAAACACCCCAATGTGTTCTAACATCTGAAGCTGTTGACCTCAGTTACGTCTTCCAGGCTCATCTATTCCTTACTGACAAATAAGGAATAAAAACCACATATATTGAAAAAAAAATGAAAAAAACAAGATTTTAGCCTACTGTCAAGGCAGGAATAAGAAGTGAAATGACCATTCTACAGGTGCTCCTCTAACAATTCCTACAGCAATCACTTTTGCATTCCTCCTTAAAAACTGTTCATTGGGAACCCCACAACTGCCTTAGAGCAGTTGCATTTTGACTCGAAGTTGATGAATCAAGGTTAGCTAAGAATGCACCAGTGACAAGTACAGAATAAAGCTTGTTCTTTTTTAGAATTGAATGTTTTTATTTAACAACTTAATAGATAGAAAGTCCTTAAAACTCATCCTAAAGTTCCTAGACAATTAAAACTAGCCACATTACACAAAACAGGACTGTTCACCCCTCATGCAATTCTGAGGACATAGAACTTTACATATATTTATGATCATTACTTCGTTGCATAACCCATCACTGCTGGAACATTGGCTAAAGCTTTGTCAGATGAAGAAAAGGCAGATCATTTTATAGCTACCACACACAAAATAAAAGCTAGAAAAAGCTTTGATGCCTGCCTGGAATAACACAAGACCATTAGTAAATAAAATCCTATTAGAAACATCAGATCCTGGGGATTATCCGTAATTGCTTAGCAGTTTTATTGAAAAGCAAGCCAGAACCGAGTTCAATCAAAACTCTATTTGAGAATGTCACCTATACTTAGATTTAAAGGCAAGAAATAACACAAAACCTCTCAGGAGAGCAAGAAACTGTCTTTTTTCAATGTTGCTAACATCCTTTGGCAAGTGACAGATTAGAGTTTTCCTGTATAAAGTATCTCTTCACTCTCTCCTTACCAAATGCTCTCCCTTAAATAAGTTTAAACAGGACTGAAGAAACATTCAAAACACTATCCCTCCTTTCTTTACAACTTCCAAGCTCCTCTGTGACCAGTGACCATACATCTCCTCACATTTTAGTGAATTGATTTGTATGGAACTATTACAAATATTTTTACATTTTTAAGGTAGAAAACAATGTTTGAAAACTGAAACATTAATTATAAGCTTCCTTTTTGAAACACAAGCATGTATTTCCGTTATGTCTGATCTTAGCTAACAGTTAGGTTATAGGCATGTAGTGGCAAACTGATACACCAACACTCCCAGACACCCCACTTTTATCCTCTAGATTTTACATTCTCTTAACATTCTAATTAGTCCATATCACATAGACCACATACATGAAGCATATATGCCTTTCTTATACCGAGGAATCCCTTAGTCATAAACAATATTCTTTGTCTTTCTTACCTACCTTCTGTCAGATTTCTCAGATTTCTAAGAAGGTCAAAATAGTTTATTTGATGTTGGCCAATTCAGGGACATGGGCCAAACACATCAGTAAACTGCATACAGCACACTGTAAGGCATGCCACAGCTTAGGGGTTTTGGCTCTTTTCACATGCAAATACATGCCTATACTTCAAAAGGAAAAAGCACTGGAGAAAATAACCATCACCAGTATAAGCACTATCCACGTCTTTCATGCAGACTCAGTTCAAATGTAAAACAAAATGCAGAAAAATAAAATAATAAAACGCCACTTACATTAGAATTTTCTGCATTAAAAAAAAAAAAAAAAAAAAAAAAAAAAAAAANAAAAAAAAACAGCTTGAAAATCTGGTGCTTCCTACCATAACGTTAGATTTTTACAACAAGGTTTTATAAGAACTTTCTCATCGGAAAAAAATTCCTGTTAGTATCACTCATTCTCCCATAGTTACTTCACTGATAGTATTGGAGCTATTCCAAGTGCTCTTTATTACTTCAGGTAAACAAAGGTGTCAGAAGTGGGTTCATAGATAAAATCATATGAAACAAACAAAAAAACTCGTGAAACTTAAGTAGAAATAGATAAGTGAAACGGAATCAGAGTGGAAGATACACATGACTTTCTGAAAACAGCACACTGGAGGCAAAATGTTTCAACGGGAACTTTTCTAGCATATGAATGTCTACAGTTGAAGCAAAGACTTTGGCTAACTCTTTTAAAGATTATTTAAAATCAGATTGAGTGTGGCTACAGATTCTAATCCCACAGCCCTATATAGAAGATGGTTCAACTGTCTTTCTGCCATCCAAATGTTTGCAACCAAATATTAGATCTCTAAATATTCTGGAAGACCATAACTAAAAAGCCATTGTCTAAGACTCTGATACACTGACAATTCTTTTTTATCATTTCCATGAATATGAAAATCATATTTATCATATATGAATATTAACTGTGTTGAGTTTCAGTGGTACCTTTTTTTTAATACTTTCTTAGCAAGATAAATATGTAACACAGATAAAAATGTAACACATACCTCAAAACTGACAGGTATATTGCGCTTCAAAGCGATTTCAAACACTACGCTGATCTCAGATTTGTTTGCATCTTTATCTTCTTCCGATTCTTTTCCTGTTTCTCCATTCTGAAAATGATGTATACATAATCATACTACAATTCTTAGAAGATCAACAAAATATAATATCCTTTTCCCCCAATTTCTGAAAGACATTTGAATTCTCCAGTCAGGCTGTAAATCAGCATTTGTACATCCATCTCAGCAGCCCATTTTCAGACACCTGCTGACTGAAGCCATATATATTGCACTTATGTTTCATGAGAAAGGAAAAATCAGATTAATATATAAATTAATTATATATACCAAAATAATGTCTATATATGTTAGTCTTATTAATGACACAGATAACAATTGTCTGAGTACACACTTGTTGTGTCAAACATAAGGATCAAACAGATCCTTTGACCTGTTTCTCAGTCTCTCTGTGGGTACCCCTTCTAAGCAAGGAAGAAATCTGTAGTTCTTGGAAAGTACAGAAGGTTGTACTCCTCTCAGAAGAAATTCAGTCAATCACCCCCACATTTGACTGGGTCACCAGGTTACAGGTGTCCTCAGCAGGTCCAGCTGGTTAATGGCCCCTCCATCAACTTCCCTCTGGGAGTTATGACCAGTGTGAAAAGGTAGTGACAGAGAACAGCTTGCTCAACACAGCACATTATTTATTTATCCATAGGAACACAACAAACAGAGAGGCAAAGAGATAAAAAAGCAAAAGGCACATGAAACATTATTCTGCCTAAAATTCAGCTTTGCTTTACTCTTCAGGTAAACCTAAATTCTCTCAGACAACCCTCAGCACAGGGAGCAGTCAGAGTTATTGCCTTTTGCAACCACTGCCTTTGGTGTTTGTACCCCAGGCCACATTTCCTTAGTTCTCAGAGGCTTCACTTCCAGCTACTTTCAAACTGCAAAGCTCTGAAATACTTCAAACTGGGATCTCTCAACAACCATGTAACCTTGGCCAGGCTCCTAATTTTTTATTAGTGGAGGTAAACATCAAAGACACTTGGGCTGAATTAGGTGGATTCCTGCAGAGCTCCCATCTTACATAACAAAGTCTGATCTAAATCTTCAGCCACCAGCATAGCTACAAAATCCAGATACCAGTTATAAAACAACATTAAAAATGCATTAGGTTCTTCACATTAAAATGAAATTGATCAATCTTTTATTGACCATTTTTAAACTCTTAATATATTAATCTTTAACATAACACAGGGCCAAAAATCCAGCACTCAGCTACAGTACGCAGACATGGAAAACTTTTTGTCTCATGAATTTGTTGCAAAATTTTGAGTCTAAAAAAAGCCATTTATGTGCCTGATATTGATCTGGAGCTAAATACAAAACAAAAAAGGTATAAAGTTTATAGAACCTCCAGAAAAAAAGAAGAGTGCTGTGCAAAACAATAACAAGGGTAGTTACAATGAAATGATGTAGGATGTCTAACTCATTTCATATAATGCAATGTACCATTGAAATCAAGAATGTAGGTCATTATTTACAGGACAGGAAAAGCATTGATTAGGTTCACTGAGAAAGATCAGCAGAATTAAAAGGACAATATTTAAAAGTAAAAATAAAAATTGGGGATGTAAAGAATGGGGTACTACTGTTCTGTGCAAAACCTTAGTGAGAATATTACTTGGTATTGTATTCAATTAAGTTTGTGGTTTATAATGGACACTGATGATCCAAAAAGCTGACAAAAAAAAAGCCAAAGGAATGAACTACTGATTAGAAAAAACAACTTTGCACTGAGACTCTATGAAAACAATCAGTTCTACAAAAGGATTCAAAAATATTTAAGAATAATCTGTAAATGTATATGTGGGAGAGATTTTTGGTATCTGTTGGTTACATTTAGCAAAGATAAGAAAATATCAATTAAATAGAAAATGAAGCTAAGTGAATTCTAAAAGAAATACCTCGCAAGTTATCTTTGAAATGGAGAATAATCAAATACTGGCATAATTTACATAAAATAATATAATGCCCACTGGACTGTCAGCAAGCCTTCAAGTCAAGAATGTTTAGGTTTTCTAGCTGTACTCTAGTTTAACCAGATATGTATAGTGTAAACTAGAAATTACAGCTTAAAATTTCATGATTAATACAAACACATCTGTCCAGAAAATCCCTCATTGTCCCTTCTGCCCTTACAATTTAACTCCCTGCATATTTTTCCACCAAACATAGTAGAGAACCTAACTGCGAGTGGAGAAAAGGGAGGATCAAGGCTTAGACCTTAGTACTGAGCAATAAAGTTTCAAGCCTTAGTCATATGACTTCCCTAAGGAAGATGAAATATGTTCAGGAGTGTCTCAGGCACTTTGGATTTAATTTGATCCTCATTCCCACAACTGACACTTTAATTGTAAGGCCTTTCTTAGCCTTGCATCTATGAGACAGCAGAGGTGCTTTGGCAGACACACAATAGCTCTTTTGTGAAAGCAGGTTCACATTCACCAGCAGCCCTGCCCTGTTGGCCTATTGCTTCTTGCTTCTGCTCACCTTATGCTCTTCTACACATTTGTGCAATCAGGTATTACGACGGCAATACTCCTTTTCAGTGGTTTAACATGGATAAAAGATTTTATCCTTAACTAAGTTTTTTCTAATAAAAGGGAAAAAGGATAGCTAGAAATGGAAGAAGAATATGCAGAAGGCTGCATTAAGGACGGCCATGAAGGCCAAAAGATAGACCTATGTAAGTAACTACTGTGCTACATTCCATGGATCCCATTCCAGTCAAGTTCACTGAGTTACTAATGGGATTCCTAGATGGGTACCAGCAGGTCTGTCCCTGCTCCCTCAGGAGCACGGTGTCAGTGACTGGGGAAGAAAGAAGCTCAACCTCATAACGTAATTGAGGCCAGCTAGAATATGATGTATACCGGCTCTGATCCATGCCCAATGTTTGAGGAGTGATGAATCAATCATCTTCCACAGATAACCAAACTGGTCAGTTTTGCTGAAGGAAATACAGTTTTACTAAGATGGACCATGTCCCATGGTGAGAGCACGTCCCACCACTGCGTAGCAGCCCTGTGTGCCAGGCTGCTGGCCAGCAGCAGGGAGGAGCCTGAACCTTGGCACCATGAAGCCCTTTAACTCTGTTTCAACCAGCCTCCAGTTCTCTGGAGAGCTATGCTCAGCTCCACACAGTGCAACACTTTGTACTCCTTCCATCATGATCTCGGCAAAGTGTTACCTCCAGCCTTCTCCAGGCACCTACAGCTCTAACCCATGAAGCAACAGAGACATTTTTCATGACTAACCTGCAACCAGTGCCCCTTAACCTCAGCACAACCAAGCCACAGAGTTTTACTTGACTGAGGATTCAATTTAGTCTCCTACCAACACACACCTGCTATTGAGAACCTACAGTAACCCAAGTGGTCTTCAACTGCTCCCAGAGGTCTTGCAAGTATTTGGCTTCTTTGACTAGAAAATGTTATTATATTTTTCCTTTCAATTTAGAAAGATTATTCTGGGAGTAGTTTTTCTGTTCAATATTTTTTAAAATATGATACAACATTTTAATTTTTAAGCAGCAATATATACCACTTAAAGACATAGCAGTGAGAAAGCAAGTTATTTAAAAAAAAGTTTCTTGAAGCACAAACCTGAGGTAATTTTTCTGGAATAGGCTCATTCTGAAGAGCTTGAAGGGCCTTCATTGCAGCATTATGTCTAGCAGCTTGACGAGTCTTTCCTTCACCAAAAAACTCACTGTTGCCAACAGTTAATTGGACATAGAAAATTTTAGGCACTGGGCAGTGATACCTGGAAGGAAGTCATGGAAAGAAAACAACAATACAAGTTAGGAATTTTACCCATCCATTTTATGTAAAATAGAGTAGTATTTGGGGATAAGACATTATCTTTTCTCCCAGAATAAGACCCAGCACTCAAATTCATGGGCTGCTCCTCAGCAAGGCAGTTGGTAACTCTTACAGCAGCTCCTATGTGCAAACCAGCTCTTCACCTACATCTGTGGAGCTCTGCAATGAGCTCTACTATTTATCAGAGCCCAGCTCTGCTCTCTTCTTGGTTTGGGTCTTGAGAAGATGAAACTTAAGGAGAATCAAAAACTCCAGTGGAAGACCTGCCTGGGAGACAACACCTGTCCCACAGACAAGTGGCACCGAGGAAGAAGGATTGTAAGGTTGCTCATTTGAAGCCTGTCATCATAGCTCAGCTCTAAGGGTCAAGAAAAGTCATATGACAGAGAATATACCTAGCAGAAATGGATCCTCACTTTTTTTTGTCCATATTTTACAGCAATGTAAAAAAACCCAGGATTCCAGGATTCCAAAAGCATGGACAAAAGTAAGGTCCATCACAACAAAACTAGATTTACTCAAAGTACTAGATTCATTCAAACAAAGTACTATGTTTTCCTTGTTCCTCTTAGAGGATCCTTTTTAAAGTGTGCTCTCTCCACTTCCATCTGTGGACATGGATGGCAACATCTTTGTATTATGACATTCTGAATTTTCATTAATAATTGTAACCCAGTTGTTTCAACTGTAAAACAAAATAAAAAGTTTACCAGAGAGCAGCACACTTCAAACCCAAACAAGTGTGAATAAGTACTCTGGCCTCAGTGTCCCTGAACTTTGTGCCTAATTCTAAAAATACATTTATATGGAAAGAGCCAACACTGGCTCCAACATGCCTCTGGTTATAGGGCCTTGAAGGAGTGAGCTAAATTGCCTTTACGACATGTAAAAAGTGGGTATTTACTTTGCTTTCTTGTTTACAGTTTAACACACATATAGAGCATTATTAAGGCCTGGAAATGCTTTTGCTTATGTAACATTTTCATAAAATTATATAATAACTCCTGCTGGAAAGGCTTCTGGAGGTTATCTGGTCCAAAGCAGCACCCAGAATACGGTCAAGATCTGAAGTTACACTGTCTTGTTCAGGCATTGTCCAAAGCATCGAGGAGGTCTCCAAGGACAAAGATTCCACAACATCTCTGGACAACCTGTTATAGTGTTGGACCACACTTTCTGGAAAACTATTACAAAGTTCCTACATGCCTAATGGAATTCAAACTTGGCACTGAAATTGTTGCAGATTTGCAGATGGAGCAGAAGTCTTCCTCCCAATGCCAAAACTTACCAGCTTCCAGCCTTTGCCATCACAGGACTCCCTCCCAGTTTCCCAGTCCAATCAGCACTGACTCTTCCAGCTCCTCGTTTGGTACGGCTGGGAATTCATGCTCTTGTACTTGCAGGGTCTTAGAGAAGATCCAGTTGATCTCTTACTCATTTGCTATAGTGATGTCAGCACAGTTTGCTGACATCTTCCTGCATCTTCTTTACTTGGTAACACAAATCCTCTCACAGGGCACACCTCTTGCAGACAAGACCAGTATCTCTACAGCCTAGCTAGAGCTCTGGAGCCAGCTCTGACTCAAGGTCTGATGTACCAGGAGAGCTGCTCCAGATGGTGCTAGGAACTGCGCCAGGTGGTGCATCACCAGTACTGCTGAGCACACACCCCATCCTCAGCAGAGTTTCTGACTCCCTTCTGCATCTGCTGCTGTGCAATCTGCTGTGTCTGCTGGCTGTCTCTGGGAGCGGTGCTCTAGGCCCCGCACTCACATGTGCTTTTCTCCAGTACCTGCAGAGAGGGTGCTTGACCCTCACTAATCAGGAGATGACTGGAGGAAAGCTCAGTGCAGCTTTTGACCAGGAGTAGCTGACAGAGCTTACTAGCAGCTGCTGGAGCTTACTAGAAGCACAGCCTCCTTGTAGTTATCTTTTCCCTGCAGCAACAGGTACCCTCCAGTTCCTCAGAGTTCCCAGGAATCTTCCCACCATCCCAGAAGATGTAGAACTAGAAATGGCTGCATGTTGGCTGCTGCTTAGCACAAGAGAAGCTGGGTCATGCAAAAGCAGTAGGCACCTTGATAGCATGTCCCACCTCATTACTTCACAACCCTCTTTAAACAGAAAGAAATGTGGTAGTGCTGTTAGCAACTACCTAGATTTACGGAAAATACAACATCCATCAGAAGTTCCTGTTTCCTACCTGTTGAGTTTCTAGACCTACCTTTCTCTCCACTACATGCAAAGGAGGAAAGCACATGAACTTAATCCACTTTATAAACTCAAATCCCACAACAGGCCTTCTCTTTTTCCCTTTCCCCTCCCCACCTTTTCTTTTAAAGAGTGTTTAGGGAGCTATTTATGTGATAATAAGGAAAAATGATATTCAGCCTGTGGCTCTAGAGCCTCATGCAGCTCTTTGGCATTGCCAGAATGATTAGGCTTTTACATGGTTTTGATTAAATTTTTCTTGCTCTCCTTGGCCTCAAGCAGAGTTGTAACAGAGCACTGATAATATGAGTATTGCCAGGAAAGTGCAAAGGAACCTGAAATCCTCAGAAAATGAACTAAATCTGTGAGGATATTGGCTTCTCTACAACAAGGAGCATGTCAAAGGAAACAACATCCTCCTCTTGTCAGTGGTGAGGACAGAGACTGTATTAACAAAAGCTTCAAAAGTAATCACAGTATTACAGTCTGAAAGTATAGTGTGATAATTAAATTGAGTTTTAATAATGAATGATTCTGCATCCTGAAGATGTACACTCATGTAAGGAACAAGCCCATGCAAAGGTAAAATTATGTATCTGCCACTGGTCATTAACAAACCTTCCCAGTACACTACATGTGAGTTATTAGAAAGGGCTGAAAGCATTAGCAATCTTTGGAATATTTATATAGAATTTGCTGATTATTATGCAATAACAGCACAGTATTTTCCATCACAAGTACATCTACACGTCAGCTCTACATTCCTCAGTCCTCTGTCACTCTGTTCAGCCACAGAACTGAAACAGTCAGGATTTCGAACAATAACGCCTCACATATGGACTCATTAGGTCTCTAAAAGTTTTTAAATTATCTTCATTTAAAAAATATGCACCTCCCTGTATTCTACATGGCAGCTACAAATGCTAGGATTTTCTATGGAGAAAATTCTTATGTAAAAGAGATTTTCAGGTGATACTGGCACACTCCTCAGAACATAAGCTGACAAACACAGCCAAATGACAGAAGATTGTAAGACTAGAAGACAACATAAGGGCATGTGAAATGATACATTCAATTGGAAGAAAATGAAGCGTGATAATAGATAATACACAATCAGTCACATACAACCTATAAAAACAAGCTCATTTTCATCTGGCTCTTCTGGACATCTGAGATACTTATAAAGATCCTTCAAATAAGAGGTCTGGAAATCAGGTTCCCTTTATTCCCTCTAAGTTCACAGCATCAGAAATCTACTTTTTAGCTAATACCACTAGAATAGTCAACCTGAAAAAGGATATTTGCTCTATGACTGTGACCTTGAATGTCAAGTTTCAGCAAGGAGTAAACATTTACAACTAGTTATAAACCCCTAAAAATAGGGGTTCATAACAGAAATGCTGACAGACTTTAACTAAGTTGGTGTGAGTGGGCGCCACTATAATTAAATAAATCACCAAGGTCTGTTGACAATTAGAAAACTCATTTTGGTTTGCCACAGAGACAAACAAAAATTCTGTTCATTATAATTTTACTGGAATATGATGTCATAACATGTAAGCATACTGAAACAATCTGCTGCTTTTCCAGCCAAAATATTAATTGCATACTAAGGAGCCCTTGGGGCCTCTTCCTTTTTGGCCATCAAATCCACACACACAAAGACAAATAAAGTATTGGTACATACGTTATGTGTTCATACTGCATTTCCTGCACTTCTCTGCATTCCACAATGGCATAAATGTTTTTGATAAATATTGTTACTTTCTTCTTAGAAGGGGAAAAAAAGTAAGTGCAAGATGCAGCTCACAGGAACCAGGAAGTTTACTTAGATTTAGCCTCATGTTAAAAAGCCAGTGAGATTTTCTCTAAATTCTAATGGTCAATGAAGCAAAAAAGAACGAATAAACTAAATTACTTCCCCCCTACACAAGTGTTACAGGAAGTATTACCCTATTCCCATTTCATAATGCAAAGTGAAGAGGAACTGGGACCATATTTTAGTGGCCAAGACAAAGGCCACTAAAATATGATCTACAACACAGTATGGGAAAATCATTCTGCAGATGCCAGCTCTGTGCTGAAAGGGTCATTCTTTGCACTTTTTCTATCTGGCTCCTTTTCCATGTGAAGTCAATCAAGCTGGCAGCCCTGCTGGCACTGTTTAATCACGAAAATGCTGTGAGCTTTGGGAGTGGATGGATAGAGAGCCACAGACCATGCAGGGGAGTAGGAAACAGAATTTGCTGTGAACAACTTTTTCTCCATTACATTTGAAATTTCTCAAGGGGAGCAAGTCGCTTAGTGCAGCTGTTCCCTGGCTATATCCTATTTTCCTAAGCAGTCCATTAGCCATGTGCATTTCTTACAGATGTGATTTCTATGTTTTGAAGAAGGAAACATCCAGTATAGCCACTTTTGTCTTCACACAGTGAACCTTCTGGTTCTTTCAGCAGATCCACAACAACACCTGGGAACAAAGAGGCTCTCTTTTCCAAGTACTCCTTTTGAGAACTACAGCCCATTATTCTTGAACTGTGTCTACTACAGGCTAGGCTGCCTGATCAAGCAGAGCCTATAGATGAAGCCTTGTTGATCCAGTTCCAGGAAGGATTGCACTCGCAGGCTCTCATCCTGCTGGGGGACTTCAACCACCCTGACATCTGCTGGGAAAGTAGCAGGGTGAGCAGTAGACAATCCAGGAGATTCCTGGAATGCATGGAGGATAACTTCTTAACCAGCCTGGTTAAATACAGAACATAGGGTGAAAAAGAGAACTACCACCTCTAGAAGGAGGATCAGGTAACTTGGGAGGACTATAAGGATGTCGCAAGATCATGTAGTGAGAAGATCAGACAGGCCAAAGCCAAATTAGAACTTGATTTGGCTGCTGTAGTTTAAGACAACAAAAAAAGTTTCTATAAATACATTGGCAGCAAAAGAAGGGCCTTCCATCATTTGCTAAATGCAGAGAGTAGTGACAAGGGATGAGGAAAAGGAAGAGATACTTAATGTCTTCTTTGCCTCAGTCTTTAATATCAAGACCAGCTGTCCTCAGAATACCCAGGTCCCAACGCTGGAAGTTGGTGATGGGGAGCTGAGTGAAGCCCCCATAAACCAGGAGATGGTTAGTGACCTGCTATGCCAATTGAACACTCGCGAGTCTATGGGCCCAGATGGGATCTACCCCAGAGTAATGAGGGGACCAGTGAAAGAACTTGTCAAACTACTCTCAATAATCTAAAAGCAGTCCTGGTCAACTGATGAAGTTCCAGCTGACTGGAAATTAGCAAATGTAACATCCATCCACAAGAAGGGTCGGAAGGATGATCTGGGGAACAACAGGCCTGTCAGCCTGACCTCAGTTCCAGGCCAGGTAATCATCCAGGGTGCCATTGCATGGCACATGCAGGACAACCAGAGGATCAAGCCCAGCCAAAATGGATTTACTAAAGGAAAGCCCTGCTTGACCAGCCTGATCTCCTTCTATGACAAAGAGACTCGATTAGCAGACGAGCGAAAGGCTGTGGATGTCGTCTACCTGGACTTCAGTAAAGCCTGTAACACTATTTTCCCCATCATCCTCCTAGAAAAACTGGCTGCTTGCAGCTTGGATGGGTGGACTCTTCGATAGTTAAAACCTGACTGGATGGCTGGGCCCAAAGACTTGTGGGGAATGGAGCTAAATCCAGATGGCAGCCAGGTGCTAGTGGTGTTCCCCAAGGCTCAGTTTTGGGACTGGTCCTGTTTAACCTCTTCACTGATGATCTGAATGTAGGCATTGAGTGCAGTAAATTTGCCAATGACACGAAGTTGGGTGTGGGTGTTGATCTGCTCGAGGGTAGGACCGCTCTGCAGAGAGACCTGGACAGACAATCAGTGGGCTAAGGACGACTGCACGAGGTTCAATAAGGCAAAGCACCAAGTCCTGCACTTGGGTCACAACAACCCCATGCAGCATTACAGGCTAGAGAAGGAGCTGTTCAGCAGAAAGGGACTTGGGGGTGCTGGTTGACAGCTGGCTGAATACGAGCCAGCAGTATGTCCAGGTGGCCAAGAAGGCCAATGGCATCTTGGCCTGTATCAAGAATAGTGTAGCCAGCAGGACAAGGGAACCCCCCTGTACTCAGCATTGGTGAGGCCATACCCCAAGTACTGTGTTCAGTTTAGGGTGCCTCACTGTGAGGTATTGGAACACGTCCAGTGAAGCACAACAAGGCTCATGAAAGGTCTAGAAAATGTGTCTTACGAGGAACAGCCAAGGGAGATGGGTTTGTTTAGTCTTGAGAGGAGGAAATGGCTTTAAGCTGAGACGGGGGAGATTTGGATTGGATATTGGAAAAAAAATTTTTCATGATCAGGGTGGTCAGGCATTGGAAGAGGTTGCCCAGGGTGGTGGTGGAGTCACCATCCCTGGAGCTATTTAAAAGGCAAATGGATCTGGCACTGGATGTTGTGGTTTAGTGGTGTAGGTGTTGCAGTGGTAGTGCTGCACTGATAGTTGTACTTCATGATCTTAAAGGTTTCTTCCAACCTTGATGATTCTACTCTATGATTCCTGAGCCAGGTAATAGACAGGTCTACCAGAGAGGATGTGATACTGGATCTGTTGGTCATCAATGCAAGCAAGCTAATCAAGGACATAAGACTGGAGGCAGCCTGGGCTGCAGTGATCATGCCTTGGTCGGGTTCCATTTCTGAGGGATATGGGTCAGGTAAAGTTAGGCTCCTGAACCTTAGGAAAGCAAACTTTCAGCTCTTCAAGGAGATAATCAATAGGGTCCCCTGGGAAACTGCCCTCAGGGACAAGAGAGCAGGACAGAGCTGGCAGATCTTTAGTGAAATCTTCCATAGAGCACAAGAGCTAGCAATTCCCAGGAGCAAGAAATTGGTCAAGGAAAACAAGAGATCAGTGTGGCTGAGTAGGGAACTGCTGATCAAACTCAAGGGAAAGAAGCAAATGCACAGGCATGGAAACAAGGACAGGTAACCTGGGAAGAGTATAGAGACGGAATTATGGTTGTGTAGGGATGGGGTGAGGAAGGCCAAGGTGAAGCTGGAACTGAACCTGACAAGGGATGCAAAGAATAACAGAAAGGGCATCGACAAGTATGTTAACCAGAAAAGGAAGGTCAAAGAACGTGTTCCCTGCTGAAAAACAATGCTGGTAACAACAGACGAGGAGAAGGTTGAGGTACTGAACAACTTTTTTTGCCAGTCTTCAATGGCAACTTCTCTTCCCACACCACCAAAGTCCCTCCTATTGTAAGTAAAGGTCAGGCTCATGACCACTTGAGGAACCTGAATATAAATAAGTCTCTGGGACCTGATGGACTGCAACACAGAGTCCTGAGGGGAATTAGTGGATTTAGTTGCCAAGCCACTCTCCATGATATTTGAAAAGTAGTGGCAGTCAGATGAAGTCCCAGGTGACTGGTAAAGGGAAACATTGTACCTATCTTAAAAAAGGGTAAAAAGGAGGACCCTGGGAACAACCAACTTGTCAGCCTCACCTCTGTGCCTGGGAAGATGATGGAACAGATCCTCCTAGAAACTGTGCTAAGGCACAGGGAGGACAGGGAGGTCATTTGGGACAGCCAGCAAGGCTTCACTAAGGGCAAGTCCTGCCTGACCAACCTAGTGGCTTTCTACAATGGAGTGACAAAGGTAAAGGCTACAGATGTCATTTATCTGGAATTCTGTCGAACCTTTGACACACACCCCCACAACGTCCCTCTCTCTAAACTGGAAAGAGCTGGATTTGATGAACGGATGAATAAGAAAGATGAGTAAGAAAGTGTTTGGACAGTTGCATCCAGAATGTAGCGGTTAGTGTCTCAGTCCTGATCGACATCAGTGACAAATGGTGTCCCTCAGGGATCTGTGTTGGGACCAGTGTTATTTAATATCTACATTAATAACAAAGACAAAGGGATCAAGTGCACCCTCAGCAAATTTGCACATGACACCAAGCTGAGTGGGGAGGTTGTCGCACCTGAGGGATGGGATGCCATCCAGAGGGACCTGCACAAGCTCGAGAAATGGGCCTATGGGAATCTCATGAGGTTTAACAAGACCCAGTGCAAAGTGCTGCACCTGGATCGGGGCAACCCCCAGTACCAATACAGGCTGGGGAATGAACAGATTGAGAGCAGCTCTGCCGAGAAGGACTTAGGGGGGCTGGTGGGTGAGAGGCTGGACATGAGTGGGAAATTCTTTACTGTGAGGTTGGTGAGGCACTGGAACACCTTGCCCAGAGAAGTTGTGGATGCCCATCCCTGGAAGTTCAAGGCCAGGCTGGATGGAGCAGCCTGGTCTAGTGGAAGGTATTTCTGCCCATGGCAGGGAGTTGGAACAAGATGATCTTTGAGATCCCTTCTAACCCAAACCATTCTATGACTCTATGACAAATCAGTCTGTCTGTTCTCTTCTAGATTACTTTCACATCCTCCAAAAACATTCTTAATGTAAAGTGAGCAAGACATTCTTAACGTAAAGGGAGCAAGGCACACATTGTGTTTCAGTTTTAGCCACAGACATTCCTTATTTGAATGCTGACCTCCTCCCAGCTACATAGATGAGAATTAAAAAAAGAAAAATCATGTATACTTGTCGCAGACTATTCTTCATTCGAAAGATGGTGTTAAATTATAAGTCAAGTCTTTAAAAACTTTAAATGAATTTAATTAATTCTGAATGATTCCATATTTTTTCTCTATTTAATGCTATGGTCATTTACGAAACTAATTTTGACCTAGTTGTAGAAAATCCCTAAGCAAAAGAATGTTTAACTGACTATGTAAGAATTTTAAGGAATAACCATGTGATGGAAACATATTAACAGAAAGAGATTCAAAAGCATCTGTTCATTTTTTTAAAAAATAGTCATAAAACATAACAAAGATGCTTCCCTTTTTAAGACATAGAAACCCCAAAGCTTCTCTATTTCAAATGCAAGAATGTAAGAAAATCCTGCATTAAGCAGTCAAGATCCATGAGTTGCAGGCAACTGCACAATGTAATCCTCTTTATCTGTTAAGGTCTATTAGAAAACAAATGAGATTACTTGCTTCTGCTGGGAGGATGATCTAGAAGCTGAGTTGGTACTTAGGAATCTCCTAATTTTCAGTTTGGCTATACTTTTACATGTGTTATTTTGTTTTGTGTCAATAATATCCTGCAACTTATAGAGCTTATTTATTTTTTTGATGTTTACCCTCCACAGTGAGCTTTCCCACGCCCTATCAGCCTTTGCTTTGAAAGGCAACAAGTTAAAATATTTCAGAACTCTTCTGTATAAAAGGCTACTCAGGGTCTTGATAATCCTTCCAGCCCTTCCCTGTACTTGCTCCTGTTCTTAAATACAAAAGCCAAGAATGGTAGACAATATACCAGATAAAAGGCTAACAGTGTTCTGTATAATAGCAATATTTATGTATCTATACCAGAAATATCTTGCTCAATGCATCTTAAAAATCACATTTGCCTCTCCACTAACTCAACCACATTAGTTCTTCTCAGTTTATCTTGCAAATACTTAATAATATAACACTTCTATTCTGTGATTTCCAACTGAATAACTCTCAGGTGACACCAGAGTTAGTACTACTAATGCCTATGTTATTAATTTTACATTTTATACTGGAAAATCTAGTCTCATTACATTTCTAACATGTCAGGCCTCTCTATCACCCAAGTCTTCCTACCTATCTTGACCTTCCTGTGTATCAATGATGCCTTCTACATCTCATGAACATTTTCCTACTTCTTGTGCAAACAACTTTTACTAAAATAACTTAAAAGGCTGATTCTAAAACTGGAAGAACTGTACTTAATAATCTTCCTCCTGGTTTGACTTTTAATACTGCTGATTATTTTTCTTTTCCTTTCCCACCCTGTATTTCTTACACAAATCCCCTTCTCCTTCAGTTTAATGAAAACATTATCCTTATCTAATGCTATAAAATGCTTAACTGAATCCCACAAATATAAGATTTACTTCACTCTCTTTACCTAAAAAATGAGTTGGCACATAACATGTAAGCTTAACACATTAGTCATACACAATCTACCTTTAGTACACAGTAATTTCACACTGAGTTTTATACCTTTTTGTCTGTCTTTATTTATACTTTCTTTTAAACTTTGTTATGAGTCTGGGAATTTTTCATGAAGCTAATGATAATTCCCTTTTCTATTTTTTTTTCTTTTCCTGAGCTAGAGGCTATGTAGTTCCTTCAAGCAGTATGAGTAACTTAGTAAAAAAAAAAAAAATTGACTCATGTTTCCACGACCACAATATCGAAACATTCCTGAGTGAAAAACAAGAGGGAGGAGGATTCAGTTTAACATAACATTATCTAATGTGGAATCTTCCCAGCAGAATTTGTGATGACAAGACGATAATATTGCCACATCACTGTTTCTCTGAATTCCAAGTTGTTAAATACAGACATTTGACTGAAATAAATATTTCAATATTTACTCTCTGCATTTACCCCTACTTTATTAACCATTTATAGCAAATATGTACAACAAGAAGTAAAAAAACTGCTGCTCATCACAAGTAATTAAAAGAAACCAACAGAAAGCTATAGACATTTTAAGTTAAGGACTTTGAAACATCATGGATGAAGCTCACAAGTAATAGAGCAAACATACTGAACTAGCTATGTAGCACTAGTTTCAGAGAGATGCTTCCATGAACAGTAAGTTCAGGTCTCTGCTTCCACTTTTATTGCTCTCTCTCCCTGAATCTAAACCCTTGAATTTAAGATGAAGCACTTGTGAAAGTTCCAGAAGGGTCTCCAAACCAGCCCAAATACTCTCTCTTAAAAACAAAGAGAAACTAGTGCAAGAGACATGTAAGAAAAAAAAAAAAAAAGGCTCAGAAGAAGTAATAGGGAAATACCCAGGGGAAAAAAGAACCTCCGAAAGTACTGTATAGTGGAGACTAAGGTAGAAAAAACAAGTGAAAAACAACAAACAGAATCAAGAAGAGAACAGAGAAAAAATGTTATGTGCCTCTGAAGAAGTATTTTTACCCATCAACTGAATAACTAAGTAATGAAAATGGTCAACAAAACTTCAACTTATTCTTGACTGTAAAAAGAGCATAAATAATACAGGAACATAAGAAGAATACTGCCTCCACAGTTAAAGACATTGGAAAATGTCAAGTGGACAGTGCTGAATGGAGATGGGGGCCGGGGGAAGGAAAAGATAAATACAAGGAAAAAGAAAAGGTTCTTTTCTGTGACACAAAACCAAGTACAATAAGAATAAAAGGGAAAAACAATGAAGCTGTGATGTACACTGTATACTTTAGAGGTTAAAGCAGACATCCAGAAGACAAACATCTCAAAGTCTTATCTACTTCAGCTCATAAAATTTCCCATGAACTGTATTACTCACTAATCTTTACAAGCATGCAGAGTGGTTACTGAGAATGTTGTCCAAATAGCCATTACAGTAAAAGAACATAAACAATGCTGCATATCTGACTACAGTATCATTTTCTTTTTACATAAGAAACTCATGTCAGAAAAAAAGAAAAAAACCACGTCACTTGCCAGCCTAGACACTGAGTAAATGAGAGAATGAAGTATCTTACTTATTTCTTTTTATCATATATTTATACCAGTAATATCATACTAATAAAAGTGTTACTAACAAAATCATCTCAGGGCTAGGACTTCGTAGGAATTAATTAACCTGAAAGTCCACAGAGGAAGAAGGCCCAAGAAAGCTCACAGAGTGATTCCCACCATCCAAATTAACTTAAATTCAAATAAT
This sequence comes from Edolisoma coerulescens, assembly GCA_013397115.1. Lineage (NCBI taxonomy): Eukaryota > Metazoa > Chordata > Aves > Passeriformes > Campephagidae > Edolisoma > Edolisoma coerulescens. The sequence goes on from VWZW01005609.1 coordinate 349,007, forward strand.
TAGTGTGTATTGTTCTACATTCTTTTCCCACTTTGAGGAATGTAAACATACAGGCATTAAATTGCATTACCATGAGTAAGAAATTAAACCTATCACTTTAAAATTGGAAATTAAGGGATTGAAAGTAAGAGAACAAGCTGAAAAATCACACTTAATTCTGATTTAATAAGCCATCCCTCAACAGATGAGTGCAGTTAATTGAGGATGCACACTCCCCTACCTTGCTAGTTATCAGCTCTGCAACCTCTAAAACTGGCCACGTATGGCCAGCTAAAGCTTCTATCTAGAAATCTTCTCATCTGTGCCATCAGACTTGCAAAGAAAAGAAATGTGAGAGACAGAGCTTGGTCAGTTGCAAAGGGAGAGCATTTTATGTTGCCCTGCACAACATATCAGGATGCTGACAAAAAAGTGGATGGCCTTAAGAAGGAAGCTTTATCTACACCTGGAAGGCGAAAGGAAGGTGTCGGTTAATTGACTATAGAGAAGTTTGTAAAGGGCCAAAAGGTCAGAAACCAAAAATGATTGGTGAAGCCTTTCAGTGCTTTGACTCCTTTCGACTAAAAAGCAGAAAAAGAGCAGATTTCCTAGAGAAGTAGACATAGTATTCTTTAATATTCTTTTTTATTCTTTAATATTCTTTTCAAAACTTTAATGAGCGTAATGGATTTACAGCAATGACTGAGAAGTAAATAGCAATTCATTGCTAATAAAAATGCATAAGTAATACAATGAGACTGCCATAGTAGTGGTCACCAAAGCACAGTGACTTATCTCAGTTGGTCCAGTGAATACGATTTAGTACTGAATATTAACAAAGAAAAAACTTTTAGATCACGTTAGATCAGTACACTAAAATACAAGATTGCAAACTTCCTAAAAGGTAGGAAATGTAAGAAATGTTTATAAGACGGGGTGGAATTGTATTCTGAAAAACAGGGACTCAAAAAAAGCCTTGAAGGAAAGAGTTACCAAGGACTGTTAAAACGGAATCATAGAATGATTTAGGTTGGAAAAGACCTCTAAGAAAATCGACTCTGCCCATTAACCCAGCACTAACGAGTCCACCATTAAACCATATCATTAAATGCCACATGTCTTTTAAATACTTCCTGTAGTGGTGACTGAAGCACTTCCCTGGACAGCCTGTTCTACTGCTCGACAACCCTTTTCGTAAAGAAATTCTTCCTATTATGTGAAATGGCTGTTACGGCCTTTGACTTAGTAAACAAGGTTAACATAGAGATTACCTGTACTGAAGGGAACCAAGGTTCTGCTGCTGATGTCCACCTCCGTAAGAATTCTCTTTTCTGTTTCCTTGACGCTAGTGTCAGACTTGAATCTAAATCAATAAGGTGATTAGACTCCATATTCTCATCTTTCATGGAACAGAACCTCTAAGCTAAGAGTTTTGGGCTAGTTTTTGTCCAGAGATGATTTCCCTTTTAATCACAACACTGAGGGATTCAGACCCATTTTAGTAAAACATATAATCCAAACAAATTATGGTGCCAAATTACCTAAGGAGTACCTGTGAGTGCAGCTATTCTTTCTGTGACAGTAAAAACCAACTTAAACTGGCATTCTTCTTTAAAATATCCTATGAAGACAAGCAGATCTTTGGAAGATCCTGTGAATTAGCGTTTCAGAAGAGATGTTAACTGTACTTTCTTTCACAGAACACAAGCACCCACCAAAATCAATGTTACAGACAAGATGTGAAGAGAAACTATAACACAGTGGTTGCTGGTGAAAAGGTCTGCATTCAGATTGCATATATTTGGTTACAAAAGAATCTCAAAAACCTTTCTTAAGAATATTTAATACTTTCTCATTCTGTAGCAGAACTTTCAGTTCGAAAGTGACAAAGACCTTGTAAGGATAGAGTACAATTCCAGTCAGATCTTAAAGAGTTATAAGCTGTTAAAAAAATTAGCCACTAGCCTTCTTTCTGCTTGCTTCCCTCAGGAAAATGATGGCAACCTCTCAAAGTAAAGTTTGAGCTCTAACAGCAGTTCACCTCTGTCATTACCAAAACAAGCAGGCAAAGGAAAGAGAACACTTTTACTGGTAACCAATATTCAGGTTCTGGACAGAGCAGAAAGGCCATAAGAAGAAAGGAGGCCACACAGGCTTGTTTCCATTGAACCCACTATCTCACAGGTGTCCCAGCTGAAATACCCTTGGTTCAGCAGAAGTACAGGAAAAAGATAAGGGTGAATAAAAAGCTAACTGTGTGGAAAGAACAAAACACACCCAAAATATTCCTGCTCCTCCAGGAGCATTCTGAATCAGTGCTTGTTTTCACACATACCAACAAGACTAGTCTTCTGTCCATATCCTGAAAGTAAAGCTGGCCATGTTAAAAGTACGGCTAGAGAAAGAACACCCAGTGAGTTGCAAAGCCAACAGTCTGAAGCGATTCACAAGGTGCTGGGGCAGGCTGCTGGCTGTGAAGATCTTGGGATCAGAAGGTTTACAGGAAGTCTCTCACGTGGAAGGGCAGTGTTGAAAGACAGACATTAGGAAACCAAAGATAAGGATTGTATTACACCTCTTTATGTTTTCAGCCTCTGTGAGAACACGAAAAATCACATCTGAAACTTGGAGAGACACATCTGGAGCCAGATGCACTTCCTCCAGAGCAGAGAAAGATCTGAGGAAGTTAAAAACGCAAAGTAAAGAGCACTGTCCACTGAAGAAGCTTCAGGAGAAATAGTCAAAACATGAGTTAAGGACCACAGAAGGCAAGGGCAGTCCTCTCAGCAGATAGAGCAAGAAAGAAAGTGGTCTGGAAGGGTCACTATATCCTGAAAGAAAATGAATAAAAATATTAATTAAGAAAAGATTGAAGCATTAGGGCTTAGGAGCTCCTCCACAAATAGGGCCAAGAGGTCAATGACAAAACTACTTCATCTTGAGCAAAGACTGTTTAGAATGCTACAATACTGTAAAATGTCATGCCTGATGCATCACATTTTAGGCATGAAGAGTGATGAAGCATCTAGATGCTCTACAATTAAGGCTAAAAAGATTTTAATGATACCAGGTAAGTGTACTGACTTGGAGAATGAAGAGACACTGTACTTGGAATACTAACCTCAAACCTTGCTCTCTATTCTGTCAGCTTGATTTTTAGCCTACATAACATTATTTTAACAGCTGTCAGTGTAATATTGTAAATACATTTAAGAGTATATATGTTATTGATCCCTCATAGGTTAAATGTACCCATTAATGCAGTGGATGGTAGTGACAGGATGCATTTGTCAGAAGGATTATATGCACAATGTGCCAGGACACGTCACCCAACACCGTTTGGTGTGCATTGTGCAAATTCACGATAACAGGGTGAGGGGACTGCAGAAAAATCAATCTTGGACAGAATTCAGTGGAATCTATAGATTCCATAGCAGAATGTGGGTTTTCTGATCCCAGATACTCTATGTATTTTTAAGATTTAAAACACCATAGCAATTGAACATTAGCTGTCAAAAAATTTACTGCAGGAATAAATATCCTCTGCCATTTAAGGAACCTTATTTTGTTTTAAGCCAACCATACTAATCACTATTGTCTAAACTGATAGCTACTGGCAATGGCAAAGCTCATCACCTGCAAGCTCCCTTGCCACTCTGCTTTTGGGAAAACTATCTTAAGACAAACAGATGTTTCTGCTGTTTTAAACCAACAGGAAATGGACTGACTTTCTCCTTTTTCCTTTCCTAGAAACAGATACTAGCAAAGAAAAATCTTAGCACAGCTGTACTCAACACTTTTCTTGCAACAATACGTCTGTGTGGGAGGCAGGCAACTAGTGGGAACAAACAGGCCAGGGGAAGTGAAATGTAGCATGCAGAAGATGAACAGAAAGAATTAATTTAGAAGTCTGTAACTGAATTATTACACCATAATGCCAACACATTAGCAGAGGAAATAAAAGGGTAATGTACAAGACTTTGCTTTAAGATATGATCTGAATCCTGTCTCAACAGGTAATGTACACAACTGAATCAAGTATCAGCTGGCAATCTCAGTCTCTTCCAAGCAAATAGATGTTCAAATCATCAGAAAGCTTCATTTGTATGAAGAGACTGCAGGTTTAGTGGCCAAGTTGCAGCCTTATCTTTAAGGAAATGTCTTTGGGTCAGGCCTGAGGAATGAATTAATATGATGAAATGCAGAATTCATGCTTTGTGCAGATAAACCAAACACTTAATTGTCACTGCTGGCAAACTGGCATCCTTTACTTGCACTAGATTTACATAAAAAAGGAAAACTGCCATTGAAGCTACTGCATTAGAGCCTCAATTATTATAAGAGAAGAAAACTTGAAGAAAATGATGGGACAAAGCCTTGCAGAAAACCTGGTTTTAATTGATTTATGCTGGAATTATGACATTTTAAAGTCATGAAAAGCTTCAGAATAGAAGAAGGCAACTTTTTTTGAGAGTGCTTTTCGTGAGAAATTCTTGCACAAATTCATGCTGCCATCTAATGGTCTACACCAGCCATTTCCAGCTGAACAATTAAATTGCTAATCTGAACAATCACTTGCATTATTCTTTGGACTATTCTTTATTTCCTCAAGTTTTATTTATTTGAAATTGATAACTGTTGTTCGGAATGAAATAATAGCGTATTTAAGGAGATATAACCTATTCTAACCAAAATCTTAATTTCTATTTCCAAGTAGTTTTTAATATTTCTCCCAAGTTTCTTTTCTCAAACTACTGGGAGGAGTGAGAGGAATGCAGAAAGGAGTTTTTGCAAAGTCAGTCAGTAAACATTTTTTATCATCACACCTCTCAATTCTTAAAATGCAAATTCTAAGGACAGAGTTTTTCAACACTGACTAGAAATGCAGGCAAAGCACCTCTGACTCCAGCCTTTTTAGGGGAGCAATGTTGTACCGCATAGCTCAGGTCTGAAGCTGAAAACTGTAGGAAAGTAAAAATCCCAGTGGCACCCCACACTGCTCCCCCACAAACCAAGGGGTTTGTTTGCTGTAATCAGTTCAACACAACAGGCTCCAGAACTGAGGGCTCACTTCACTTGGGGAGCAAGGGCAGTGGTCTCCACAGCCAAACAGCTTCTTGCAGCAAAACACTACTTTATTCAATCAAAAGCATTTCAGTACTCGCATGCCTGCCTATCCTCAAAACTGCTGTTACCCAGATATGTCCCTAAAGAGTTTGTTCTTTTAATACTTTTCTCTCCCGCTTCACTCTGGGGAAAGATTTTTGTCTTTTTTTCAGTCCTTCCACTGCAACAGTCAAGTGGCTCCCAGTATAGCACTCATAAAATTATTGCAAATCAACATTCTTAGGATTATTTCTCAGAGCAGAATTCAGCTCTAGATTCAGATGCCTAAATTTAGGTATTTAGTTAATGTGTAGAAACTAAGTTGCTATAAAAGTGAAGCTCTGGAGAGATCCATACAAAATACAGACAATCTAGTTTAAGGCATGACAAACAGCATTCTAGACTAGGAATTGTTCTGACTAATCGGTCCACTGGTTATAAAGGGAGACTGAGTTTCTAATGCACAGGCAGAGACTATTTGAAAGGCATCTGAGCTTGGATCCGAATCCCACTAGCACTGTAAAGAACTGCACCTAGCTGCCTAAACACAAACACACAGTACAATTTGACATGAAGTCATGCACCTAAAACATCCACATGATGAGACACAGGACTGATCCATGAAACAGACAAGTTTCTCACAAATAGCTGGAGTCCTGGTGGATTATATGAAATGGTATGATGACTGAATATCGCTTTTAGGGATTCCTTCAATTGCCTAAACTTAGCTACACAGGGCCATTTGAAATTCTCTAGGGTATCTTGCCTGACCTTCCGCTGCCACTCCAGTGAAGGTCTCCTCTAGGTCTTCTGCCAAATCCACTGGTCCCATGTGGATGTCTCACACACCCTACAATGTCTCAAGTGGCACTACAGGCCTATGTTTAGGCAACTTAGAGTCCCACATCTGCCACAGTACATATGCTTGGGAAAAAAATCTGCTTTACACACAGCTGTGCATAAAATCCTCCTCTGTTGCAGCAAGCCCCAACACAAAGCCTCAATAATGGGAATTCAGCAACAGATATTAGGCTAATCGTGTGCCTAGAGTAACAAAAAGACTCCATGGAGTAAGCTGAATTTTACGTTTTCCAGGCTGCTGGCCGATCTAATCAATACGAGATCGAAGTCTTTCAGATCCAACAACCTTTTATATTATGCACTGGAATATTTCTGCCTCAAATGGATGAAGCTGTACATGCAGAGAGCAGTCTTCTGCTACAAGGTAAACAGGGTGCTCAGAAGCACAGAAGAACATCTAAAGGTCAGGAAAATTTCAGACTTCGTTCTCTAAATGAGATAACTAGGTTGTAGTTGTGGTTTTGGAGACGGTAGTATCAACAGACTTTTACATTGTCTCCTGCACTGCAACCCACGCACTTCAAAATTTGGCTTCTACAGCTGTTCCTCTGGCTAGATTTTCCTTTTTTTCCCCTCACAGGACTATGTAACTTTTGTGAAACAAATGAAGTTGGGTGAGGACTTAGATCGCATTATTAAGCACTTATGTCAAGTAACACTTCCCTCAAATCTTTTCCCTTTGATGCACACATTAAATCTTTAAGTCAGCATTCATAAAAGAAACAAACTTTTCATTTTATTCCATTCTTTCACCAATCTTTTATTAATATGACTTGACAATTTTAGTAATTTATCCAATAATCACACAGTCTATTCTCTCTTTGATCATTAGACTGGATAACATGCTAGTCCACTATGAAGCTAGCAGCTGCAGATGTAGTTGGCCAAAGACCAGCCCTCAAGCTTTCTTTTATTATCCCTCATTTTTAAAGTGCTTTTTCAGTATTTAGGCACTACTCCACAGGGCTAATATACATCACTTCAGGAGCAAAGAAGTCTAAGCAAACAGTTCCATGCAGCAACTGGGTACCCAGCAGGGGAGCAGGCTACCTGGCAGGTAGGAACTACATGCCCAGGTAGGGTGACGCCCTGTGCTTTGTGGCCCGGCAGCATAGCTGGCTCCACAAGAGGCAAGAATATGCTGCTGCTTTATTTCTCTGAGTTTGGTCTTACAAATGGCACTGTAACGAAGCATTCATTAACATCAAAGAAAAATGTGCTCAGAATGGCAGAGCTCTGAAGAAAGAGAAAAGGAGGAATGGTTTGTGCACTCCCCCATGCCCAAAGGAGAAAGGGGATAGGCTTCTCCTTAGCCTGTAGTATACAACATATATTCAGGAAGAAGCAACCATACACAAGACTAAGATGAAGGCTCAGTGCAGCAGAAACTGTCCAAGTGCACAGAAGCTGTAGTTTATCCTAGGGACACCACCACTTTGCGTGACATGCTTGCAGAGCTATCACACCATCCAAATTCCTTAAAACCAAGCAAGAAACTGCTTTAATTACTTTATTTCCGTTCTTTAGCTTGTCATTGTTTTGTAATCCCTTTGTTCCTATATTTCGCAAGTGTTTTTAATTTTGAAACTTCTTTTCTTTTTAAATATAGATTTTTCAAGCTCACTAGAATGTGGTTAGACACATTTAAGGAATTTTATATATTAAGAAAACAACTTCTGAATTCTCCCAAAACACAAGGGTTGGGTTTTATGATCTCTTTAACACTACTTTCCAAACTAAAACATCAAAAGCTGCTGTTGGGTTTCTAGTGGTTTTATTTCTTGGCTGAAAACTCTTAGTTTAGGTAAGTCTGTAAGATATAATTTGTTCTGTCACTTCCAGACATTCTATAACAGAAAGTACTGCAGGACAATTAAACTTCAGGAATGACTCTCTTCAATCCTAACCAAAGAAAAAAAATAAAATAAAACAAACCAGCATTCAACAGTAATAAGACAAGTTGGACAAGCTTGTAGTCAGAATTGATACCTTATTTTATTGTTTAACTGCTCTAATTTAAACAGCCATGTTTCTAATTCTTTTTTACATGGCTTAAGCCAATTGCGTTTAAGCCAGAGATGCAAGGGAGTACGGGTTCTAGCACTGGCTACAGATATGAGAGTATGCACATGTTTTGTCCAGAGCTCTGCCAATACTTCTCAAACCTGACTGGCCGTCTCAAGGCTTGGCCTGTGCTGAGTAGCGTGCCAGCTCTCCCGACTCGTGCCAAATGCTGTGCTGACAAACATGCAAGCTACATCAGTCAGCAACCCGGCCCTGAGAGCATCAGCACCTCCTTCCCCAGAGTCAGCCTGTAAAACTCTTAGATAAAAGAAGACATAAAAAAATGCAATGTTCACCATTTTTAGCTTTTCTGTAATATATAATGTTTGAACCGAAAGGTCTTCATGTGCCTTTGTTGCGAAATTGATTGAAACTCCAACCTGTGAGCCTTTAAATTGGTTGTATTTAACTGACAAATTTTGAGAGCCAAAAGAGTATTTTCCTCTATTATAATCTCTGTTAGGAATACAGAAACCTTTGTGAAATAAGAACAAATTGTTGTCTAACATGGCTGGATTCAGGGTTGACAACTTTTTTTAAAAGCTCTGTCTTATCAGAGGCCATCAAACTTTCTTTTACCAAACTTCAATGGATTTTACTTCAATAAAGAAAATGCAGAGAGGACTCCAAGTTCTTATCTACACTGTTAAATGAACTGCATCATACAGATACCCAAACTACCAGAGACCTAAGCTGGTTAACTTCACACGATTCAGCTCAGCATCACACAGACTTTATCAGCCTGCCATGATATGCAGTATAATGGCAATGACCCAACGCTGTTAACAAGTTAGCCAGGACTACATTCACTATCTTGAGCAAATAGTCAGGTGAAAACATCCATACCTCAGCCAGTTCCAAACTGGACTGTATTTTATCTACTCAGCTACCCTAAGAGGGGAGATGACTGCCCTGCACCTCCTAACTTAGCATAGGAAGAGACTTACAAGGCTAAGACCTTAGCATGGTGTTACACACTGCCTTAAATGTCTGCTTTCTGCCATGAGTTTTGCATGCACAAAGCTCTATAAACAGCCAGTATCCAACACCTACCCTGGTGCAGCACTATCAGCACTGTAAGCAATAGGTAGCTAGAGCATGTCCTGATAAAAACCATAGAATTACTACGAGAAAGTGTTAAAGAGAATACTTGCTGCATTGCAGAGAACACCTATGGAAGGATGTTCATTTGGGACATCTCACCACTTGCCTTCCATGCTGGCTGCTAGGAAAACCTTCCCCCTTTCCTTTTTTCCTCTCACTTGTTTGCTTTCCTTTTTTTCATGAAAGTAGCTATCACTATAAATTTACACCGTCAGCTGCAGACCTTGCAGATGGATGTTTGCCCCTTACACGAAAACCTGTTTCAATATCCTCTGTGCAACACACTGCCCATATAAATATGCTCCACTGCATATGAGAGAGTAGTCCTTCACACGCTTAAATCAGCCTAAGTTGCCCTTACATTCCAAATACACACTGCCCCTCTCTGGTGAAGGCAAAAGCTCTCATGCGACTAGAAAAGAAGGTGTCTAAGTACAGTTGTAAGTCAAGGAGTAACTTCTCCTTTCCTATCCTCCCAAAAACTGATTAATTTCCAAGCAGCTCAACTTCCAGTGCTGGAGCCAGGAAATATTCAGGGGCACAAAGGCTGGGGACAAAGGAAGGAGGAGGAATCACTGCCACTTTGACATAAATCATCTTAGCCTGACATGGAATCTAGCTGTCAGCTTTCCATACGAATTGCAGCTCTCGGACCACGTTTACATGAGATACTGAAAAGGATCTTTTGTGCCACTTGAAACACTAAACTTGACTAGTCTAAAGATATGCCCAGGAATGAACTTAATACTCTATTTTTTCCTCAAGCCATTAGTCTTGCCAGAATTAAAGTTTCCCTAATGCAATCTCCTAATCTTAATCTGTATCTTCACCTATTTGAAAAGCACATTTTTTTAAACAGAGATCAGTAAAGGGAATTCAGACGCAGTATAAAAGACAAAACTTCCAACTTATTTAACATATTTTGTATCTGTTTTAATAACAGAAAATAATCTACTAATGAAAGAAATGAATTAAACTAATGAAAATGAAAAATACTTCTTGAAGCATATTATCTACATTAATACTCAAATCTTGTTTTTAACTGTCTATATGGTCTGCATTTATTTGGGTACTTCAACAATACTTCTATTCTACTACCCAATTTCCAAAAATCAGCAAACTAATGCTAAATACAATGTGGCAGTAGAAGAAAATAAATGCAACATATCATACCACAGGAACATAATACAGTGCTGCATTATATGCTTCATATTTTAAACTGCACTGGCTATTGTAACAGATCCAGAGTCTGTTTCCAGGCTTGCCTGTGATGAGGGTGAGTAGGAGGTGCTGAGCGATGCTGACTGGAAGAGGTGCAGGATCCTGCCCATCACAGTCAGTGCCCCACACTGCAGCCAGGTTGAGCCACACGGGCTGTGCCGAGCTGCAGGGCCCGTGCCCAGCACAGCTCACAGGACGGGGCTGTGCTGCTCAGATCCCGCGGCCACAGGACACACTTGTGGCAAGAGATGGGCCCCTGGGCAGCTCCCCCTCGGTACCACCTGTGTGGCCCTGCCTTTATCTGACAGCACAGCCAGAAGTTCTCACACGACCACCATTCCTGACAAGGTTGTCTCCTTGTAAGCAAATCCTGTATGAGTGTGAATGACCAAGAGGGGTTAATCTCTGCTGTAGCTGAGGTCAGCATGGTGTGGTGCCCATGAGAAGCAGTCCTGTTCAATGCCACATCACTCAGGGCTCACAGTAGCTGAAGGTATGGAAGATTACCTACAATATTCTCTTCTTAAACTGGCAGCTCTAATAAACAGCATTTAAATGATGGCTTACAAAGTCTAAGTGCCTTTTTTACTGTGATCATAAAAGGCCAGTACCTCCCAATGCAAAACAAGACAATAAACAATTATTTCTAACACAGTAGTCTGTCAACAGTACCATACAGATCATTTTTCTGCTTCCTCTTTACTCTGGCATTCATGTGTCTATATGGTGTGTGTACAGTGGGTATGTGTTTATGCAAATAGACAGGTAAGTCCAGTTATTTACTACTCAGTTTTAGTTATTCAATTTACTAGCCACAGTACTATTAGCTATTCTGCATGGGTAACTGCACTCAAATAAGCACAATGAAAAAGCAAGCACAGATTCTAGCCTTCTGTCCCACCCAGCCTGTTTGTTTTGTGATCAGAAAAATCAAGTGGCCTTGGCTACCTAACGCGCCCAGAAAAATATTGTTCATGTATCATTTTACCCTAACACTGAAACATGGCTGCATGAAACAACGTTTCCAAAGAAGCAAACTTAAAGATTGAACTAGACATACTAACCATTTTCTATGAAAAGAAATAAAATATTAAGAGTTAGTAACTGCTGAGTGTTTTGACATTCTATTTCCACCAATACATTTCCATAATTAAGTTCAGATTCCAGAATTCCACATTTTATGCCTTGAACTAGCTCTCATTTTTTCCAGTATAGCATTATATCTGCTAGTCAAACTAATTTCACTATAAAAGCAATTCAAATAAATAAAGGATTTCTAAATATTAACTGAACTCATTTCAAGCACCATAATTAGCTTTTTAAACCATGATGTATGTAAGCAGAGACCCAGGTCAGCAGTGACTAGAAATATAAAATAAATGATACAAAAAGCAGGCACTGTTCCATGGAGTAATTAAAGGGTTTCTTCCAGGTTATTTTGGGGGGTTTTTGTCTTCTATGGTTCTAGGTATAGTTGCTATAAAAAAACACAGCTCACCAACTAAAAAAAAACCAACAAAAAAACCAACTCAGAATGAACTGTTAAAACCCTACACTTACCAAGTTTTCATGATTTAAAAGTCTGGGGAAAAGTAAAATAGAATGAAGTCAATCGAAATATTTTCCTTTGACAATTCTGAAATGCTGCTTTTTTTCTTAACTCCTTAATTTTTCAACATTGCCATAAATTCAATTTCTAATAAAGAATAATTTTGAACCAAAACACTCCTTCAGAGTTCATAACCTCAATCTTTTTGATAATTATGAGATGCATAAAATTGAACATGAAATCCATCAAGCAAGACTTTATAAAAAGGTAACATTTTTCACTGATAAAACATGTGATTAGAACTTTCTGACCTTTTTTGGTTTGGTTTTTTCTCATATTACATACCATACTTGGTCTCACTTTTGGAGATTCAAAAGACCTGATCTAATTCCTCTGGGAACAAATATGGAAAAATGGGGAAAAAAACCTATCTCAGAGAAAGAAGTTCTTCAGATTACAAATTGACATAGCTCTGAATATAGGTTTCTACACTGTGAAATAAAGGATTTTTCCTAACCAAACTTTGAGGATTAAGGAACTGAGCTAGCTGACCAAGAAGAATGGTTAAAAAAACAGAAACCTGAGAATGGTTTCAAGGCAGTTTTCAAAATGCAGGCCTTCCAATTTTACAACCAATTTCTAAGAAAAGAGTGCTTCATTTTTAATGACACAGATTCTAACCACACGACAGGACAGCAAAGAAAAGCAAAACCTCTCTCTAAGTTAATGCTCTGCCTCTTCACTACCATGGCTGTATGATGTGCTTTTTAATGCACATTAAAAAATAAAAGCAGTGGGTTTTACACATCTTTATTCCTTGTAATGTGCTTAGGGCACCTGTCTCTTCTAGGAGGCAATTATGCATGTTTCTAAGTAAGGCTGCAGACTCTCCTCAAAAAAATTTTTAGCTTTCTTTTACTCTGAAATAACCTAGAAAGTTAAGGAAGTTTAGAACATAAGGATAAAAAAAATAAAATCAGAGAAAGAATACAAACCTCTGATTGTACATGCCCCGGAAATTATAATTTGCTCTGTAATTGGGAATTGGCTTTGGATCCAACGGCCTGTAGATGGCAGGCTCTCCTCTCTTCATCGCCAGACCGTTCAGCTCCACAGTTGGCGTTATACTGCCTGCAAAACACAAACTAGGTAAGTAAGGTGCTTAAACCAGAAATACTGAAAAACACACAAGCAGGACTGAGCTGCAAAGAGAGACCTACACGATATTTTTTTTACCCTTAAATTAAAAAGATGCAACTAAAAAGACATTTCAGTTTCTTTAAAAGATGGGAATGTAGATGCCAACTTAATTACAAGCAATGAAAAAGAACATTTAAAAATCTCTCAGTGCATTGTCTATGCAGTTTCAGTGGATTAATCTTCACATATGAATGAGAAAGTCAGTGTAATAATCAAGCTGGTTATTCATCTTTCCAAAGTACTCAGAATACATTATGACACTTTCTGAAAGAACTATAAAGATAATAGAATAATATGTCTTTCTGCTGAATACCATTAAATAAAACCACAAATAGAGCAAAGAGTCATTGAAAAAAGCATGAAGTAACAGGCATTACTGCAGTCATTCAGGAATCTCACAAGTTAGAAAAAATGTTTTATTTGCAAGACTTGAAAACTTAAGGCTGTGTCTAAGAACCAATGGCCTCATAGGAGTGATCTAATAGACTGAACACACAGCTCCTGGAAATCAGTGCAACTACAGCCATCTACTGGTGACAGAATGCAAAAAGAGAAGGCAGCCAGTACTTGGCCCACTTGCATGGTTTCAAAAATGCCAAATAAGCTATATCCAATTCCTTTCTTTCTTTTTTTTTCTTAGCTAAAAAGTTCAGCTACAGTAATCCCCACTTGCACTGTTGTAAGAGAATCCTAAGTGAGATAAATGTGCATTTCAATAAAAAAGAGTTAATATATTCTGAAAATATTTTCATGAGAGATTCAAATAAATTTACCCTTAAAACAGCTATGATTAATTTTCCAGTCTGAAATTGAAGTTTTATATGCCAAATGATGAAAATGGTTATGCAACACTTACTCAAAAACACATCAACAACGATTCCTATATTTTCCAGAGCAAGACATTATTATGAATTGAAGTTTTTTATAAAAATACAAAATGACATTTTGATGAGAAGATACCTGTGCACATACAATGCACTTTTCTTGAAGGGAAACTACAGTGTTAAGTGATACAATTTTTAATGAATTCTCTTAAAGCCTATTCCTCATGTTATCAGATTTTCCCTCTAAGAATATGCTCAAAGCCAAAAAACTCCAGAAACACAGTAATACTCTGCAATGTCAAGAACAAAACACAGGATCCCTTTTCATCGAGGTCTGAGCCTCCTGCTTTCTAAGCAGCCAAAGTCACAGTGGCTGTGAAGGGAACAGGGCAAAACCAGTGTCCTGGGTCTGGAGGCAACGTACTGATCTCCAAAGGAGCGAGAGAACGCTACCACACCACTCTCAAACAATCCTTCATGGCTAATGCTCAGGATAATACTCACAAGTTCTAAAGGAAATTCACTCTGGCTTTTCTCTTTCCAACACAGAGAAAATTAACTGCAAAATTACTTCATTTTAAGAAAGTGGCTGAAGAATACATTTTTTAAAGGGGGAGAGGGGTAGACAGAAATTGAAAGGGAAAAGGGGAAAAAGGGAAAACAGAAAAGAGGCAGGGTGGAACAGATTGTTAAAAAATAAAAAAGATAAAAGATTCTCACCACTTGATTTCCTTTACAATAGTCTGAAATGAAGTTATGATTTTTTTCTTTATTTTATTGATCAAGACAGAACAGATCACTGAGCACGTGCATGAGATGTGTAGCTTAGAAGGTTTTGCATGCACCGAAGGCAACTTGCAGGTAACAACTCAAAATGAAGGATGTAAAACACCAGTATACATTCTTTCTATTATTGAAACAAGTTTCTAAAGCCACCTGAAATCTTTCTGAAAGTACAGGTTGCTCTGAAGGAAAACTCAGCATGCAGGAAATTACCTGTCAAAGTTCTCATGCCAAATCCCAGCCTTTTGTTTGTGCCAGAGATGCAATTTCACAGGATTGGACTGGATAAAATTTCCAATTTCATTGGAAAGTTAGCTAAAATAACTCTTTGGGAAATGTGTTTTAGTCAACTCACTCTGGTTTTCTCCTGTCTGCTTACTGTTGATCACATACCATCACTTTGTA
Source organism: Edolisoma coerulescens (assembly GCA_013397115.1). NCBI lineage: Eukaryota > Metazoa > Chordata > Aves > Passeriformes > Campephagidae > Edolisoma > Edolisoma coerulescens. The sequence continues at coordinate 364,103 of VWZW01005609.1, forward strand.
CACATCTAAGCATTACCTAAATAATATATTCCCTTACAGTTCAACCATTTTAGGTATGTGCATTAAAAATTCTTCTGGGAAAGCTCACTAGAGGTTCTCCATTATCCAATCATACTACAGCTCTTGATTTTCATCCTACAAATTTAAGTATCTTGTTAAAATTACTTATTTAGTGCTATAATATGCCAATACTTCAACAAGATCTAACACAGAGAGGAAAATGTCATACCTGGATTATTGTTTACATTGTTTTTGGGTGGTCTAGGTGTTGGTTTGGGAAGGGTAGTTTCATTCAATGCTTTGCTAGCAGCAGCATGTTGGGCCTTTTTAATACTGCTTCCTTCAGCTTCCCATGTCTGTTCTCCAAGAGTCAGCTGCACTGTGAACATCTTCAAAGACAAAGAACAGGTCAACACTGGCAAGATTATCACTGCAGATTAGAACACTCTGTAAAAAAGCTTCCAGGGCTGAAGAGAACCCTTACTCTCTTTTCAGTGTATTCAACTCCCAGATAACACATCTGATTCTTCCAGAGATCAGTGAGACCTTATCAGTCGGCAACATTTGGCCTTTCAAATCACAAAGTAAAAGAGTGTAATGGTAATGTCAATTATCAAAGAATAAAGTAATATTTAAACCAAGTAAGAATACTTCAAACTGATCCTCTGCTCTTGGAAGACTATATACAGGTCAGCTAAGAACACATTTCTTCATGTATTTGAATGTTTAGTCACTTTTCTTGTAGAAAACAAATACTAAACATGCTACAGAGAAAAAAAAATTGTAATAATTATGAATGAATATAAATGACTACACACTTCTCAAGGAAGCAGAGAATTTGGGCCACATAGTTTTACACAGTGAATTAATTTCTGACATAACCAGATGTGTAAAAATAATGCCTTTTGTTAGGGCAGAATCACAACTCAAATATGTTCAAAAAGATAAAGTAAGAAAGAAAAGAAATATTATCTTTTTTAATGAAACTGCAATTCTTAATGGAAAATCTATAGTGAGGACAGGAACTATAAACATCCAGAGTTCAGAAATGGACTAACTTATAAAAACCATATATTTCAAAATCTGTGATAGAGGGCTATTTCAAGTAGTATCCATGCTGTGCAAATTGTGCAGATAAAGCTCAATGCATGTTTAAGATATTAGACAGAGTCTATCTTCTGTATGATACATAAATGTTCTGTTTAAATTTGAGCATCTCAGAATAAGGGGAGAAAGGCTAGGAACTCAATATATTTGCCATATAATCCCTAGATAAAAGGCAGGACTTAGTAGTCAGATACACACAGTAAAATAAGATACACCTACCTCAGAAAACAGACTAACTTACTTGAGGCAACAGAAAAAAATCTACACATTAGTATGAACAGTATATAAAGTAAAATTCTCATTTTGACAGCTCTCTCATTTTTTAAATTATTTAAATTTGCTAGATCCAGGACCAGGTGTTTATAGAGATGAACATGGTGGGCAGCCTTTAAATCTGCCTTTACATATAAATTCCTTTAGCATGTACTTGCAAACAAGTATTTGAACACGAGTATGTACGTGCCTCCCAACTCAGCCCTACGCACACGCACACAGTGCATTCAAACTGAATGCTATAAATACATAATACTCGTGTCTTAATTACAGCCTTGAGTTTTGGCCTACTGTAATTTTCAGAAGCACAATGCAAGTTCCTGTATCACAGCTCCTACTGCCATGTTGGTTTTTCCACAGCAGTCACAACAATTTCCTCATGGAAGAAAGAGAGAAATAGTCTCTTAATTTTACGCTCTGCCAAACCCTACCCCCACCTGAAAGCTAAGCTGGGTATTAGAGCTAAATACCCATAATTATATAAATTACCTACAAACATACATCCTTAATATCAAAAGAGTTGAAATTTGATTTCTGGATCTGGAGTTTATATTTTATATTTTGCAAGAAAGTATCAGTGTAGTATTTTTATAGGAGGAAAATCTTGAATTTAAATGAAAATATGATTAATTATGTCAACTTACCTACCTATAACTCTTAGTGCTTAGAGCAATAAATAGGAATTCAGGATGATAAAGAGCTTGCTCAGTAAACTTCTGTCAGTCAGAGCTCCTTCTCACTAACATATCTGCCAAAAAATCTCCTGCAAAAACCCACACATAGGAGGTTTACTCCTTTATTAAAGGAATAAAACTGCCTAAATCCAAACTCTGGAGCAGCCAATGGAATATTCAAGTCTTGGAATACCAGAGCTAACAGTTCCACTACTGACTGAGAGACATTTCTCACCTAGGAAATTTCTATTCCTTACACCCAGCGTAATTTACCTGATGTCCAGAGAGCAGAAATGCAAAGGCCACCATGTTTGTGCTTGTTTTCACTCTGCTGTGTTTGTAAGGTCAGTCTCTCTAAGCTCTGACAACTCTTTACTCCTCACTTCTTCTGTGTAGAACTTACTCTCCTCCTTCCCAGCTTTTGAAGAGCTACATCCCTTACCCCTTTCCCTCTTCTCTGTACCATCATCCACTTTCTTTTGCCACTGTTCCTTTTAAATTTGTGTCCTGAAATGACACTGACATAGAAGGACAGAAGACATGATCAATCTGACTAATGTACTCGAGAACATTATGTATGTCATGTACATGGACAACATTTATGCTAACAAAGACTTCCGGATTTTTCTTATGATGAAGAATCCACCTGGAGGGCAGACTCCCAGAAACCCTAACCGCGCTGTCAGGCAGAGCCACTTCGCTCCCAACTGCACTGTTTCTACTTTCCCATTTCACCCCAATTGTCAAAGCTTATTTTCCAGAGACAACTAGAAAAAAGGTATAAAAATTTACTATCATTTGTGGTCACGACACCGACAGCTATCTTGTAGAGATGTCTGAAAATTGTGAAAACCACCAGTGGTCAGGAACAGAGTATATATAGGAGCAAAGCAATGTGAGAAGCCCCTTGAATGGCAAAGAGGAACAGCAGCATTATATCCTTAACAGCAGCATTATATCCTTAATAGCAGAAAGACCTCTAAGATCATATGCTTCCCAGGACAAACGCAGGTCTGTTTCACATATTCTGTCAGGTATATCATCATATTACTAGCAAGACATTATACTAAACTGCTAAGAGAGTCATAACAAATTCTATCTCTTTCTTCGCATTTCATAGGTCAAAACCTGCATAATCTTACTAATATCATCCTTGTTCTTCATCTATTTCTCTTCTGTTCATCTCACTGCACAGATGAAAATTAGACAATATCCTTCTGAGTCTACAGAGCACATAACTGTATTTTTTTTACCACTATGAGTGCCACTATTACCTAAAATAGTGAAGTAAACTGTAAAAATGAAAAATGAAGAAATTAATTGAAAATCTGACTTTCAGAATTCAGGTAATGTAGACTTAAGTCACTTCAACGATATTAGCTCCTTTAAAAGTAATAACAAATATATCATAGAATCATTAAAGTTGGAAAAGACCTCTAAGATCATCAAGTCCAAACTCTACCCAAACACCACCACACCAAACAAACCATAGCACCAACTGCCATGTCCAGTCATTTCTTGAAAACTTCTAGGGATGGCTATTCCACCACTTCCCTGGGCAGTCCACTCCAGTGCTTAACCACCCTCTCAGTCAAAAAATTTTTCATTATGTCCAAACTGAACCTCCTCTGGCACAGCTTGAGGTTATGTCCTCTTATCCTGTTGCCAGTTGCTTGGGAGGAGGGCCCTTCCTTCCATATGTGAACTATTTCTTATCCTACTAAAATTTAAAGTATAATACAAATGTAATATAACTCAAATCTCTTTACTGCTGAGAAATGTAAACAGCCAAAACCACACCACAACCAAAGCAATTCTTTTTTCACAGAAATGAAAAAAAAAGTAACAAAATAAATACATACCACAATAATGAAAAGTTACAGAAAATCCAATAAATGTAACATGCTGCAACCTAAAACCAACCAACCAGTGTAACCTGTGGTGCCAAACACCTCCAGGAAGAGGAAGAGCACTTCAACTTTCATTCACGATGAGGGATGCTAAAAGCAGCCCCGCACCTGCTGACATCATTTCCACCACTATAACACGTTCAGCAAAGCCAGCCAGACCAGAAGATCAGTGATTTGTATCAGTTCTGCACTAGCTGGCAACATAATGTGCTACTCAGAAACAAGGGGCAAGGGCAGAGACAGCCCTTGAGGAGCTGAAGCTGTTACTAATCTACACCCTAACCCCACTGCCCCTTGTGATTTTGCCACTCCAGAAATACTAAGTACAAAGCAGTTACGAATTATGCCAGTGTCTCACTCAGACTTTTCCAGGATTTTTTTCCTCCCCCAGTTTGCTCCTAACTAGGGAGGAAATTCAAAATTACATCTGAAAACTACCATGAGGCTATTCCTCTGTATTCCCCATCATCTGAAAGCATCCTAATTTTTACTTATTAAGTTGGACATACAAATTGGTACATGAACTGGCCAGAATGAGCTGTCAGTTCACTAGAAATTCTATGCTGTAATCATATTAGGAGCCTTAGTATAACCCTACATAGTAAAGTTGCACAGTAATAAGGTTTGTGCCCTAGAATGCAAGATTCAAAGATACAGTATCAACTTCATGGAAAAAGAATTGCCTCAATAAGCACTTTAAAAAATGTCACAAATTTGTCATCACCTGCATTACCATGAAAAAAATGCAGAGGTGGTTATCAGAGGCATGCTGACTGCAGAGAAAGATTCATGCAGCCTAAAAAGCAAGTGCTCCAGAAAGATTAAGGAAGGGTGGTGATACCCTGAAAAGACCTTCACAAGGTCTATATAAAGACCAGCAAATATAAACTCAAAGATGAGAGACAAAGTAAGGTACAAAATGATCTACAGGGCTTCAACAGAAATATAGGCATACTTTCCAAAAGTGTGGGGGAAAAAAAGCAGCAAAATAAAGAACAGTAAGAAAGCCCTTACACTAGAAATGTAGCTGGGTTTGACAAGCACACTTGTCCAAACCATGACATTATCTGTTCAGCATGTAAGGTATGGCTCATCACCTGGAACTGTGACCTTACCTTGGCATGAGCAGGCCCTCTTTCATTCAGAAGCTTATACTGGGGTTGAATTCTATTGAAACGGGCTAACTCATTTACCAGACACATTGGAGTTTTCTCTTTGGGGTTTGCCATGTTATCTTGGAGAGGAGCTGTAAATAAAGAGTCTGTAAAGTTTTTGTGGAGAAATGTATTCTTCACAACTTCACAAAGCTTTGCAAAAGCAGCATGCTTAGAAAAGAAAATACTTTGGCTAAAACAATTTTTGCATATATGCTAAATACAAAGTTTAAATACCATTTATATATTAATCATATGAGAACATGTATTTTACAATAACAATTTTGATTACATGCAATTAAAAAAGCCCAAAAACTATTTCTTTCCAAAGTGTCTTTACGAAAGATGACAGTGCAGGGAAGCATACGCATATTCTATATTTCCTGAGTCACCAAAGTTTACTGTCAGGAGTATACTGGTTCCTGGAATTGACTACTCTTTCAGAATGGTTTCTCCACACTTTGATGGAGAAGTGGATAGCATAAGAGTTATGAGACAAATACAGTAGATGAAACCCTGTAGTCCCCACTTGTTTCTGCCAACTTCTTCCCAGTGTTTTAGACTTATCTCACAATAATGAAGTCACTCTCAGAACATTCCCAAAGCACACCTCCCACTTTAAGGATTTTGTTCTGCTTTTTTTAGACTATTTCACTTTCTGTGGGTTTTTTCAATTTATTTGTATCTATCCCTAACACACACACACACTATTATTTCTTGCTTAAATTATTAGGAAAACACTTCTGCATTTTATACCCAGTTCAGCACAGGAACTACAGCGTTTATTAGGCTACAAAGGAAACACCAAATACTGCCAAGCAGTCAGAAGACATTCTGTTCTAGGGAAGAGAAATAAACTTGGAGACCTTCCTGCCCCACTAAAACTTCTCTATAAAAGATACACTCAGAATTTGACAAAATAGACATGTTCTTTTCTGAGCTTTTATATCATTGATCAAAACTTCACTGCAAATCTGAGCTCAGTTAAAGAAACTAAACTTAGTAAACAGTTAATTTAACCAAAACACTTTTCTACGTGTGTTTTCTCCTTTATTTTAATCCTCTTTAAGACCTAATTATTATCTTTTTAAATTAACAAGTCATCAAGAAGATTAATTTGAACACCAAAGAAAATATACCTGGATCAACTTACCTGGTGAGTTGTTTGAAGACGCAGGATCCACAAGGCTGGCAGTCGGACTGCTACAGCTGGCAGCTGATTCTGAAACGGATCCATTCATTGAGGATGGCAGACTCAGTGTATTTGTAGCTGTAACTGGCAGGGGTAGCACCATAGGGGCCATGGTGGGTCCAGACAGGTTTGCTGTAGTCTGCATTTTAACTTGTGCCATTGCCTGTCACTGCAATAAACACATTATTATCAGCAGAGCACTCTGCATTTTGAATGTCGAATGACTACAGTGGTATTAGCAACACTCCTTTTTTGCTCCTGGATCTGGGTCACAAAACTGTCCACAAAAGTCATGCCTCTGCAAACATTACTTCCAAATGGATGCACAGAGAGACAGAGCTCAGAGACAAAGAACATCACTGGAGAAGAACCCACACACTCTGGCTCCAGGTTCTGTTTAACAGTGGTGGGGTCACCCTGCCTGAAATACAGCAGGAAGAATTACTGTTCTAGAATAAAGTTCCACACGATTATTCTGCAGATGAGATAAGCACCCGCCAATATCTTCAAGAGAGAATGTCTTTGCAACAAACTGCCATAGCAAACTTTTGCCATTGTTTTTCCAGTAAAGTGCACCTAAAGTACCAAACAAGGCCACATGAGAAAATCCCAATTTTTTTGGCCTGTTACCAAAACACAAAATAGAAAAAAAAGGGAAGAAAATACAATCAAACAAAAAAACCCCATCAGAGATGCAAGTTCTTAAAAAAAATCACTGCTTATTCAGTCAACAGGTGGAACACTTCAATCCTTGTATAAATTACTCACAGAAGTACCAGGATTTCCTAAACTAGCCTTTAACCCAACGGCTAAAACATTTACCTGGAATATGCCAGGTACTAATTATCTCTTTTCATCTACCCAAATTAGTTTCTTTATTGCCAATACCTGTTCTCAGGCTAGGTCTACATGCATAAACAAACCAGGGCAAGGGCACCACTCCTTCATACTACTCACTGAGAGTATGCTCCTTGGCAAAACTTGGCCTACCGGCTGAAAACTCCTGCTACTGCAAAAACCACACAGGAACACTTCAGAGGCCTGCAGGCATCCCAGGCAATCCACTCAAGTAAGAGGGAAACCAGTCACTGTCAGTCATATGGGAAAAAGGTTTGGGCTTCTCCTGTCCCATAAGGAGCAGGATGATATATTTTACTCAGCAGCACGGACATAGACTGTATTATTTAGGGTTCATATGCGTGAGATGATCTGTACAGAGTAGATAGAGACAAAACTTGCAAAAGCCAACAAGAGGCCTGGGGAACCAGGACTTCTCCCAGCAGCAGCTCTGGTCCCCCTGGCTGAGGCAAAGCAGGAGCTCAGCTCTCATCCACCACAGGCAGAACCCATCACCAATAAGCCCTTTGCTCCTTCTGCTGGGATAATTCTCTCTCCCTAACCAAAAAAAACCACGCATCCAACCTGAAAAACTTTCTAATGAAGGGCTTATTGAAACAAATAAAACTATATAAAATTTTTTAATTACCATCAGTATTCTTGCCCCTTCCCCCCCCCCCCCCNATCCAAGTATCTTTACTCAGAGGGACAATATTATTGGATTAAGATCCCAAATCATTCATTACACCATAGACTACAAGTACTTTAGCACAGTTGCACTAGTATAATGAAAATAATAAATCCTATTACTGTGACTCTGTGCTTTGGAGAAGAGGATCAGACTGAAATACCATTTTTATTAATAACGAAAGATAACTGATTTAAATCTCTGGAAAGGCAAAAGTAGAAGAAAATTTAAAATTAAGTTGGGACACAGTCACCTGCCCTTTTCATGAGTATCTTCATAAGTATCTTCAGTAAAATACTAGTAGCAGCATATTTAAAATATACAGATGCAGTTAGCTGAGATATATTCAAATACCTCATGTATTCAAAAAAATATCGACCGAATTCATACTGTAAAAATCCTACTATTACTTCATAGCAAATGTCAAACAATACAGCAGTATTGTTAGAAAGGCCTAACTTAAAAGACTGAGAAGGTGTAGAACTATAGAAGTCTTTGGTATATAAAGTGTCTACTTCCGATTTGAAATACATTAGTATAGACAGGAATTAATTGAAAAAGTTTCTTAATTGTAAACATCAAAGTCAATGATGGCAGAATTGGGCCATATGTTTTAAACATATTTAAAATGAAACCAACGTAACATGAAATATCACCACAATAACTGAAGTTTAAGAAACTCACAGTATTTACAGCATTTTAGCTTACAAACATGAGTATGAGAAAGGCATCACTCATATGGTACTGCATGAAATAATACTGAACACCTGGTCTTGAGCCCTGCAAGTTGTGAATTACCACTTCAGCTTCCAGTATTTTAAAAGTTTATTCTTCACAAAAGCAGAACTTACTAATAACCAAATAAAATACTATGTTCTACAGTACTGATGTTCTTAAGGGAGAAATTGTGGAACGGATCCTTTCCCATTAAGGATAAAAAAAGAAAAATCAGTTTAAGAATAGTATTGAGGAACTGTAAAAATTAACAAGATAAGGTTTAGGGGAAAAAAAATGACACTAAAAGTGAAGTACCTAGAAAATTCAATTCTGAAATCAGAATTTTCATAACATATTGGGTGCTGGGGTTTTTTATATATCTAAAACTGCAGAACTCCTATGAGAAACTGTAACTATTTTGTAAATTAATCTGTATAAGCAAAGATGCCCAGGTAGTAATATAATTGTAGGGACTAACTCTTAAGCAGATGAGATATGGAGATAATGAATTTGTAATTAGTTCTAAAAATCAGTTATAATCAGTTCTACTAGTAGAGAGAGACAACAGAAAGAATACAGTTGATATAGTGATGGCATGTCATTTGCACACTACCAGGCAGCCAATCTTCGATGTCATGACAAAAGGCAACAAAAACTCTATGTTCCACCTTTTCTTTACATTTTTTACGAATATACATCAGTGTTGTACCGTTTTATAAACAGGGAAGCAAAAACATTTTGGGGCCTTCCAGCCACAAGCACAAACACAATAAAATACACTGCTACATAAAACACAGAACTTGAGGGAGAGAGATATCACTAAGCTGGTCAGAGACGAAATGCAGTTATATAATCAAAATATTTTTAAATCTTCTATGAGATATTTTTGAAAAATCTGGCAAATACAAAAGGAATGGTTCATTTAGGATACTAAGATTACAATTAGAAAAGTCCCCACACCCCATTTCAGGTGGCTAACTCAACTCATACCTGGGAACTTCCTACACCCAAGTGTCTCCAGAGAAGCTTCCCTTCAAGTTCAGCAGTGGTTACGGACACTTGCACCTCTCAGAGAAAGCTGGACTGCACAGCTGTGCCTCCCAGCTTTGTGCCTTTCCTCAGCTGCCACATCAAGACACAACAGGAATGATATTTCTTAATGTGTTGATCACCCACGTCCATCCAGGTGAAGCCCTCAAGTCGCAGTGCTGCCATTTTTGTAAGGCTCCACTCCAGGGCTCACGGTGCCTTACGAGATGCTGCAATGGTTTCTCCTCATAGTCTCACCCACACAGCTGCAGTAGAAATGCAACAACAAACACATAAAGGGATGCAAATATCCTAAAATCGCATTTTACTTCACTTCCCCTTCTGAGCAGTTAGTATATATGCAGCTACACCGGTTTCATTAAACAGTTGGTATTGACTTTCTTATTAAATTATGTACAAGCTGTGAATTTTCCTGACCAAAAATGACCAATCCAAAACAAACTCACACGAAAACAACAAAACAGAACTCCTCATATTTTAAACTGAAAATATTGCTGCAAAATATTCCATTAATTTTTTTATATATCAGGAAACACAGCATTGTTGTGGGTTGACCATGTCTGTATACCAGGTGCCCACCAAAGCTGCTCTATCACTCACCACCTCAGCTGGACAGGGGAGAGAGAATATAATTAAAGACTTGTGGGTCAAGATAAGGGCATGAAAAGATCACTCACCAGTTACTGTCACATGCAGAACAAACTCAGCTCCGGGAGATTAAATGAATTTATTATTAATCAAATCAGAGTAGGAAAACAAGAAATAAAAACTAAATCTTAAGAACATCTTCCTCCCACTCATCCTTTCTTCTCAGGCTTAGCTTCACTCCTGAATTCTCCACCTTTTCCCCAGAAAGTGACCCAGAGGGATGGCGAATGGGGCTTACAGTCAGTTCATCACACATTGACTCTGCCACTCCATCCTGCTACGGGGAAGACTCCTCATAGTCTTGCCCTGCTCCAGTGTGGGGTCCCTCCCACAGGTGACACTCCTCCACAAACTCCTTCAACATGAGTCCTTCACACAAGCTGCAGTTCTTCATGAACTGCTCCAGTGTGGATCCCTTCCACAGGGTGGCATCCTTTAGGAACAGAATACTCCAGTATGGGCCTCCCACAGGGTCACAAGTCATGCCAGTAAATCTGCTCCAGTGTGAGCTCCTCTCTCCATGGGACCACAGATCCTGTGGGTCTCCTCCACGAGCTGTGGGTGGATCTCTGCTCCACCATGGACCTCCATGGGCTGCAGGGGCACACCCGCGTCACCATGGTCTGCACCACGGGCAGCAGAGAACTCTCTGCTTTGGCACCTGCAACACCTCCTCCCCCTCCTTCTGCACTGACCTTGGTGTCTGCAGAGTTGTTTCTCTCACATATTCTCACTCCTCTCCTCTCCTCTCCTCTCTCACTGCACTTTCTGTCGTGCAGCAACTTTTCCTGCTTCTTAAATCTGTTATCCCAGAACACTACCAACAACACTGATGGGCTCGGCCTCGGCTGGCAACAGGTTCATCTCGGAGCCAGCTGGCACCGGCTCCGTCGGACACAAGTGAAACTTCTGCAACTTCTCACCAAAGCCACCCCTGTAGCCCCACTGCTACCAAAACCTGGCCATGCAAACCCACTACAAATATTTAGTTACATTTGCAGATGCAGAATACTTTTAAAAACTGTGAATACACTTGTATCATGCTAAAAGCACCATATAACATAAAGAATTACTTAACACTTTTTCTGATTATTATTACTTTTTGTATTTTTCTGGAATCACTTTATAGCCTTAAATCTTGTGACATAAAATATGAATTAAATGCTCAGGTGAAATGATTCTTAGACTATGTCACAGTAATTGAATAAATAAAGACAGATAAAGTAAATAAAACACCACAAAAGGCAGAAAGCATGGACAACGGGTTTTCAAACCAAACACACTTGTACAATGTGGGAAAATTGAAAAGGCAGTATTAGAAAGACAAGTTGTATGAACAACCAACAGACAGAGCAACCAATGACCTGAACAGTCAAAACAGAAGGCTGGACTTCATCTGTGCAGAAAGTGAAAATGCACATATGCAGTAGGGAGTCACCACACTTTCACACTGCTCCATCACACAACCCAGAGCACCAAACCTAATCTGTGCGCAAGTATGTAATGCTTGACTCATACTACATACTTGTGAAGGGCTTTACAAAGGGAACAACAGAGGGCCAGCCACTGCTGAGCAGGAAAAATTACTTGACATATCTAGCATTTTATATAACCAAGAGTTCTACTTATACTTTCCAATAAGTGTACATTTTTCACAACAGTATTACATTAATGATCCCAGCTCCTTTTCTGCAGAACTGCTACCCAGCAAGTTCTAGCCTGTGCTCTTTGTGAATCTGACTGTTCTCTAGCTAATGAGACTTTGTTCTTGTCTTCCTTGAATTTTCATATTAAAAAAAACCCAAAAAACAACAAAACAGAAAAAAAAAGAAAAAGACAATAATTTAAATGTTTCAATATCACATCAAATTTTAATTCTAATTCCAAAATGTTTGCAAGTTTCCTCTAAGCCTGCTTTATAGCATCTACAAATTTAGTAAGTGTACTATTTCATCCACATCATTAATGAAAATATTGAAAGGTACAGGAACAGCAATCCAATAGACTGGGGGCAGTGTCTAAGCAGGCAGCATCTCAAGGGTTCTTTTCAGACCAATGCCTGTTTTGGTTAGAAGCTTGTTAATGCGATTCTTCTGTGGAAGTCCCAAGTCACAGAACTCTAATAGTTAAGAGCTTCCTAACTAAGAAGGGCTTGGTTTCAGTTTTAGTCTTAAAATTCCATTAAATTCTCTGTTCTCCTTCTATTCTCCTGATATTAATTCACTCGTTCAGTTATACAAAAGCATACAAAACTGCCTAAAGGTATAATATATTTCTGGTGTGCCATTTCTCACATTTACAGCAAATATTTATACATTTGTGGACATTAATATAAAAAGTACTATAGAAGTCCTAAGCCTTTTGTAATTTCTTTTTACTGTTTCATACCTAGCAGCTTATTTGGGGTTGACAAAAACCACACAGCTCTGCATTACCTTCGGAGAAGCTGAATTTGAACTTTTATGTCTTCTAAAATCCAAGTAACAAGATGGCCACACAGTAGCAGTTTAGCAAGAGCATGAATTAAAGCAACAATCACCAGACAGTTATCCAGATTTATTAGCAAAATTTATCTTATTTATACATTTTAAATAGCAAAAATTAAAAGAGTAGGCATGAAATTGCACAGGGTTTCTCTAGTTTTCTGAAACATATACATTTTTCTATATTACTGCTGGTCCCCACTATTTGTCCTTCCCATTTGTTCCTCCATCAATTTCATTGCTTTTTGCCTTATGAGGAGTGATTTGCCAACAGCCAAACTGATCTAATGACTTGCTGCCATAGCAAGGGACAATCCCATGTCCTCCAACACTTTCTGTCCATTTACCTCACTGAACCAGTTCACACGGCAGGTAAGGAGAAAGATCAGAGGAGCATCTGTGTCTGTACAAGGAGGGCCACAAACTCCTGACCTGGAGTGGGTGCAAGGAATTAGCCCTTTCAACTCCTGCTAATCAGCTTAGCTTTGCTGTCAAGCCATACACTGAAGTTCATCTCCTTCACACTGTTCCTCACAAAGCCCGTGATCTCATCCCTGATGATTACATCTTCAGAAACCTGTGGCCTCGTTTCTTTTTACTGTGCCTTACAGTAGAGAATCTTCATTTCAATGGACATATGAACATAGCTACCAGCTAATTAACAGCTAAGTAATACATGACAGCAAGTGAAGTGATGCCTTAAAAGCATTTTACTTTCTTGAAGTATAAGATGGGTGGGGGAGAAATCACTAACTCTTTTATTTTCATTGTTTTGGTAAGGTATTTCACAACCAAAGGAAGTGACACAGAGTACTAGGGATTAATACTCAAAATTTAAGGAGCTGTTTACAAAAAAGTTCCCCTTCTTGCTCAGTGTTAAACCCAGCCCCAGCAGACTAAATACTACAGTTCCTTACAATTTGCTTCCTCTGCTCTTGGACTGAAGCAGAAAAGGGTTGTAGATAAAGCCCAAAGAAGGCAAGGAAGGGCCAAGCAGCTGCAGTGAACACCAGGTCACAACATAAAATCTCATCACACTTTCAGATAAAATCACCCATGCAGGACTATCCTTTGCCAACTCTTATGTACAATCAGTAAGAACCCTTACAAGGAAAGGAAGGAAGGTATTTTTGGAAGAAAAAATCAAATAGGAAATAGATTAAAAATCTGCAGTCATAATTTTCAACCATTTCTTCAAACAGCAGTCAGCTCAACCTCCCTTTTGAATTATTACACAGAAAAAGCACATTAAAACAACAGTTTTTAAAAGGACTTAAAACTCAGAAAACTGAGGTAGAAACTGCTTCATCTTGCACACTTCTTTCATCATGAAACCATATTGGTTCCCTAATTTCTGATATGATGTTGATCCAATTTGCTACAAAAAGCATACAAGTCTCTAAATCAATGACCACATTACTTTTATCACAGAATCACATCATGTGGGAATACATATTATTTATGTCTGTCAAACTGCTTCAATCCTTCTCTAACAACTAACTTTAAAATTGTTTTGTGTAATTTTGAAAAGAAAAGTAAAAAAACCAAACCAGACAAATAAGGCAGCTAATTATGGAATCAAAGACTAAACCTAAAGATTTTCTCAATCAACAAAATGGCCAAAGGTGGGGACTTTTGCTGCCATTTAATTATGATGTGCTAGCAAGAGGGCTAGAACAGAAGTCTTACCCTGCAATCAAGATTGGATTTATACAACTTGAAATTCATAGACTATGTCACAGAGTAAATATAATAAGCAAACATTTAGGATGTAGTAAATTGCTTAAACCATTACAGCAAAAGTCAAGTAACTAATATGAAAAATCGGTGACCTACAAAGCCATCTACGTGCCCAGTACCTCTCACACCAGCACAGTTACCCACATCATATGGCACTGCTGCACAATGAGATATGAGGATTCAGATAAGGATTAAAGACAGCTATAATTCAGGTTTACAAATATAAGCAAGGTGTCTAAACTGTCAATGGAGTCAGGAAACACAGCATGGGATTACCACAGTTTACCAGAGTGTATTGGGTTTGCACGGCCAACCTTTGGCAGCAGGGGGTTACAGGGGTGGCTCCTGTGACAACTTGCCAGAAGCTTCCTGTGTGTCCAGCAGAGCCAGCCCCTGGCAGCTCCAAAGACAGATGTGCTGCTGGTCAAGGCTGGGCCAATTAGAAACGGTGGTAATGCCTCTGAGATAACAGATTGAAGAAGAAGAAAAAAAGGTCCTGCGCAGTTGTAACTGCAGCCAGAGAAGAGCGGGGTGGGAATATGTGAGAGGAACAAGTGCACAGACACCAAGGTCAGTGCAGGAGGGGCAGGAGGTGCTCCAGGCATCAGAGCTGAGATTCCTCCGCAGCCTCTGGTGCAGACCATGGTGAAGCAGCTGTGCCCCTGCAGCCCATGGGGGTCCTTGGGGAGGCAGAGATCCACCTGCAGCCTGTGGAGGAGCCCACGCCATAGCAGATGGGTGCCTGAGAGGAGGCTGTGACTCCATGGGAGACCTGTGGAGTGAGGAGCCCTGTTCTCATACAAGAGCAGCCTGTCCTTGAAAGACTGCACCCCATGGAAAAGTGACCCACACTGCAGCAGTCTGGGGAGGACTGCTGCCCATGGGATGGACTCATGTCGGAGAAGCTCACGGAGAACTGTGTCCTGTGGGAGGGACCCCACAGGGCAGCAGGGGAAGGACTCCTCTCCCTAAGCAGCAGAAGAAAAAGTGGGTGATGAACAGACCATAACTCCCATTCCCTGTCCCACTCTGCTGCTGGGGGAGGAGGTAGAGCTAGGAAGGAGGAAGGCATAGGAAGAAGGTGTTTTTAAGGTTTTATTTCACTTCTCATTATCCTGCTTTGATCTTGTTAATAATAAATTCAATTACTATCTCTAATTTGAGCCTGTTTTGCCCATGATGGTATTTGGAGAGTGATCTCTCCTGGTCCTTACCTCAACACATGAACCTTTCATTATACTTCCTCTCCCCTGTCCAGCTGTGGAGGGGAGGGAGAGTGTAGCTTTGATGGGTGCCTGGTGTCTGGCCAGGGCCAACCCACTAGAGTCTTTAAAGACCCAACACACAATGCCAGCTGAGATGTCCTGAGATACAGCATTTGGATGCCTGCCTATTCCATCAGCTGCTGCTTCAGGAAGCAGATATCCTCTCTGAAGACCCATGCCACACCTGACATCGCATGCGGCAGGCAGTTCAGAGAAACCATGACATAAAGAGGCAATGAAATGGCAATAATGTATGTGTTTAAAGAAATGTATTACACCACTTGTCAGTACAGCCAGCAGACTCAGGGAGTTATTCAAGGTGATCAACAAGAAGGCTTCTAATTTAGGATTAGCTAACCACACAGCTGAGCGGCAGATGAGAAGCAGACAGGGTAACTTAGTGTCTCAAACTGCACAAGACGCCAAAATACAGGCAACGGAATCCTACCCAAAGTCTACTGCCAAACTTGTCTTCAACAAGTGATCACGGATGTTACTAAAACTAACAGACACAATTACAGAAGTAAATAAGCTCCCTTGCAGAGAGATTCACCACCTAAAATACATGCCTAAGACATGTCTTTTTGTAAGGAATGATGGAAAATGCAGGGGTTAGGGCACTGACTGCAATTGTGCACATTTGCATGAGCGAGAGTCTAAAAACTTGTAAAAAGAGAAACTTAACAGAAAGTGGAGCGTACTGACAGGGAGGAATGCAACTCTTCCCTTGCTTCCCTGGCAACAGTGAGTCTGACATGAAAAAGCTGAGAAAAGAGCAACTCAGGCCACAGTGCATCTTACTGTGTACAGCAAAACTAACGACCCCAGACTGTACATGTGGCTATTTTTCTCTTCTAACAGAGAAATCAGTCAGATCCTGTGTATACCAGACAGCCACATGAAGACTGAAGTAGAAACTTCATAGACAGACATGCAACAGAGGTCCTAAGTAGGGAAAGTTTACTAATATTTATCTAGAAACACGATGGTAAAAGGGATTGCTATTCTGTATTAAAATGGTAAGGAAGATCAATCAGATTATCAACTTGAAGATTTCAATGCCAGAAGAGAACTAAAAGATAAAGAAAGCCAATCTGTTGCATCAGAAACTGAGACAGTTTGGCATCTCAAAACATTTCAACCTGTTTATAACCCAAAGCCCAAGGGGGAAAACAAGTCTAGTTTATATAAATGTTTGCTGCCCTACAAAGATAATCTCATCAGAAAGTCTCTCTCAATTTATTGTTCCTGTCCAGAAAACAAAGAAGATGGTACAAAAGCCATGGAAATTTCCAACAGCCAATACAAGCTAACCCAGTTCTCACAGTGCCACAAAGTTTAAGCCCAGAAAAAATTCTGAACCATCCAGACAGAATACTGGTTCAGACACAGCCATCACTTTGACCCAGCCAGGATACCCTGAATTATTACAGAGAAGAAAATGCAAAACTCCTCCATGAAACAGCAAGGTGATCACCAGAGCCTTCTTTGTGGGAGGCCTTCCTCATCCAAAACTCATCATGGTTTGAGGTAGATCCCAAAAACTAGCTTATAGGTGGCTATAATGCCTTACAGATCAGAGGCAGGACACACACACTGCCCAACACTAGAGATAATATCCTTTTTGTATTTGCTTACTGCACCTGAGAGCAAGCACTAATCCAAAGCACAAGAGCTGCTGCTCAGTATCGCAACTCTTCAGGTCCTGCCCTTACCATGACTGTAAACTACTTAGGACTTCTTGAAAACTGGAAACTTGTATTTCCCCAGACACTCTGTGATACACGGTCATATCTGTAACACTTCTTAAAAGATTAAGCGGTCATCATACCGTCTTGCTCCAGGTACAGGTAACTCACATTCGCCTTAGGTTAAACAAAAATGAGTTAGTCAGCTTTCCTGAAGAAAAATAGCAGAGAAGAAGGAAAGTCTAAGCCACTAGTTTAATAATCAATCATCAGCTTTAAAGTGGAGAAGGGGATTAAGTAAGTAAATGAAAAAAACATGACTCAAACTTGACACACTGATGCTACAGACTTGTTTGCATCAAAGCTGTAACTGGTTCCTTACATGTGATACTGGAGTCTAATTGGAGCTCTTTCCAAGAGTCTAGTTTCTGATTTAACTAGTATTTTGAAACTTCTCTCATATATATTTCTAAAAGCTGCACTTTTTTCCAATTTGTGCTAACAAGTAGTAGTTACATTCCTAAGATCTACAATAAGCTTTGACTGATTTTAAATTACAAAATATTCTTACTCTAAGTAAAACATCCCTCCAACTGTTATTTTATTCTGAAGCAGGCAAAAATTACTTCTTGACTTCAATCCCTAACTAAAAATTGCATTTTATTAATGGAATTCAGAAAATCATCTCAGTTTTCCTTGACTGCCTGTGACAAACTACTTCTCATATACTTTGAAGTAGCAAATTTGGTGAAGTAGCAGAAACATGCGTTTTTCTTTCAAAAGAAGTTACAGCTCCTGCTACCAGCCCTCCTCATCCTGCAGAAAGCTCCCTGTAATTAACAGCTACCAGATCCTCAGAGAAGGCAGTTTCAGTGGACAAAGCAATAGGTGTTGCACTCTATTGTTAGAAGTGGATAAAATACTGGTTTGTGTGCCTTTTTTTGTTCTCCATGAGTGTATTTAAACAAAAACACTGCATTTCGCAGCTAAAGTGATGAATGCCCACACTGAAGCCTCATACAGCTTCCAAGAAGCTGCAGCTCCCAGAAACAGCTGGGGTCAAATTGCCACCTTGTGTTCATGAAACATTCCTGGAGTGCCCCCTTCTCTCAACTCTTCCACAGACAGTTTTTGAATTGCTTGGATATAAGAAAATGTTGACATACAGCTCATACAGAGACTAGCTCCCTGCTCACTGGGGGACAGGATTGGGCCTCTGCTCACAGGCACAGAGGACTTTGTGAGATCAGGAGTTCTGCAAGGATTTGAAAGAGCCTCCTCCCTGTTTTAAGTGAGGCTCTCTTCAGTCAACGAATAAAGGTAAAATAATTACTGAGTATTGGATTGGGCCTACCAAGTGCTCTGACTGAAGATAGCACAAAATCTAAGTTTTCAACTGGAGAAAACTAAGTTCAAAGATGCTGTGTTTGGGGGCAAGGTCTAGAAATATTGCAAAATTTATTACACAGGCCTGGCTCAACAACAGTGGAAACAGAGTCCAAAAATTAAGGAAGTGGACAGATCATACATAGCCTGTGGTGACATGGGGCAACTAACATTGGACTCCAACAAACAATGGGAAGAGACGTGTCTGGGAGAGTTTAAGAGAAAACCAAAGGAGCTAACCAATCCAGTCACATGCAGCAAGCAGCTATCAAAGACTCCTCAAACATCCAGAGAATGAAAAGAATCATCAACAACCCAGTAAAAGTTCACCAGGACAGTAATAGTCTATTGATTCCTTGTCCAAACCCCTGCTTTGGACAGAAATGATCAAGTTGCACAATGAAGCATAGTCAAATAATTTACTCATCTTTGGAAGAAACTACAGATTATAGAAGATTTTGACAGTACAGGAAGAGGAAGAAAATCCTAGTGGCAAAAAAAATCCTAGTGGCATAGTTAACAGAGCCTCTCAGAGCTAGCAAAGGCAGAAAACACTGAAGAAAACCTGGATACATGATCAATGCTAAACATTAGCTGAACACTATAAACTTGCCACACTTTCAGCTGCAGCACAGAGGATACGCACAACTGGCAGGACGGCAAAAGGTTTTTTCTAGAGTTGAATCAGCAAGGAGGACACTAAAGTAGCAACTAACAACAGACAGGAAGAGTGCTGGTAAAAAGACGCTTCGTTCAAATTGAGCACACTGTGAGGGCACAGAACCAGCATAACAAAACCAGGCTTTTTCCTCCAACTTACGTACTAGGGTTTAGGAGCACTAAGTAGGATCATCATAAAACAGCAAATAAGAGACTTTCATCTATACAGCTGATGATTAAGAATAACTTGTTGCCCCAGACCAAAGGAAGTTATAAGCGTAACTACTACAGGAAAAAAATGTAAACAAACTGAATTAAAATTTGGAATTCTCTCAAGTATTTTTACGCAGAAAAAGCCAGAAATAAAACAAAGGATAACTCTGGCTAAAAGTGCAAGCTGACGCGCTGGTAACATGAAATGATTCAAAATACTAGGAAAGAGTACCTGGAACTGAGCAAAAGCGAAAAAGAAGTTTGCACTTACTAGGAATGGCAACGCTGTAACATGATAGGTTCATGACCACCTAGAGAATGGATGGGTGGACGATGCTCTGAGCTGCCCTTCAAAGGAATTGAACGGCAGCTTTCTTACCACTTACTGTACTTTCAAGATTCCAGAGCCATTAGACTCAGCAGAGTAAAGTTAGCTTTTGTGACTCTGGAACCACCCTAAACTACTGTAAAAGAACAAACTTGCTTTTGAACTTGCAGGGAGCTAACATTTCTGTTCACTACTAAGACTCCTGCTCTTTACTTTCCAAATCAAAATCAAATAAACATTATTCAAAAGAGAAACAGGACCCCATTTTCTAGGATCTCCAAAAGAACACGTGCTATTAGGCTACAAACATATGCCTAATACAATCTAACCCCCTGCAAAATTAGATGTTCCTTGTTAACGAAGGGTTGTGCCCTTAGCCCCAGGGTAATCCAAGGTCCATCTAGGTTGCAGTGACACATAGCAGAAGCTTAGGTACAAGTGCAGACCCCAGAGCTGTGGAGCAGATGTGCAATCCAGCACAACAGCAAAAACAGAGTAGGCTCTGGAACTAAAACTGCCTCAGCTAACCCTGTGCACCTGCAGTGCCCTGTCCTGCCCTGTCTTAGGGATATATCAGGTATATTTGTCTGACAGTACCTATGTCATCATTGCTCTGTTCAGCTATGAGATACCTGAGCAAAGGTAAACAGTACCAGTATTTGCAGTGACAGCAAATAAAACCACTTATTTTTGGTGCTAATGTCAAAACTCCTAGTGAGCACAGGATTGGTTTAAAAACCTTGAAAAGCTTCAAATTACTACTGTGTCCAAGAAAAGAAACAATTTCAATCCAGGATGGGCAAGTTGCTGTTTAAATTTCTTTTAAAATATTTTAAATATACTTAATAAGTTAAGTTTCACCAGCTACAGCAGTGGTTTGCTCTCATGCCCACCTGTAACCTGTGAGTATTACAAAGAATCTAGGGGCTCTGACTGCAGTGAGATTTGAGCTGAACCAGAAAGAGCCCAAGTTTTACAGGTAGCTTAATGGTCGCATGAGAAAAGGCCTCCAAAGCCATCTCCTCTGGTGAACTGGCACTGACAGGAATTTGTGGAATGGCCAGTTTCAGAAGAACCTTGTAATGTAACAGCTGAAGAATTTAATTAAATATTAAATTCTTCTCCTGGGACTTGGCAAATACCTATGGTTGCCTGGAAGTCCAGATCCACAATGTCCTCATGAATGGCAACTCCATCAAGTCCGTGGAAACAGGATCCAGTCCTGGCATCTTCAGCAAGTTTTTACTTGCTTAAGGCTCTAAGTAGTAAAAATTGGCTAGTTGAAAAGGGGTGAGGAAAAGATGATGTGGGCCACTCTCCCTTCTGAAGAGGGCAAATCCCATATCTAACCCAGTGGATTCAACTAAGATGAATGCTGAGAGAGGACTCTGAAAAACCAGGGAGAGCTTTACCTGCCTCCTGATCCAGGACAAGCTTCTCCTTCCCCTTCACAAAGATAAGTCAGCCTTAGGTGCCATGCAGAAGGTGGACACTCATTTAATACAAGAGTAGCAAGTGTCTTGCACTGAATTATCCCAGGGTCAGAAGGGTTTTAAAGAAAATCCCTCTGGAGTCATTCATTACAATTGCCAGGCCCTAAACAGGTACAAAAGGAATGTCTCTTGGGCATATACTCTTAAGCAAAATACCCCCTTGAATGGACATTGCCACCACAGATGAAACACAATTCAAAGCAGGCACGTTTAAATACTACCAGAGACACAAGACTGAAACAAAAAGCAGTGAAAATATTTTCCACAGTCTGGAAAGGAAAAAGCAACATAGTACTCAGGACTGAAGAAGGACTACCAGAAGGGGACAAAAGTAAAACAAACAAACCAACGAACAGTTAACAAGAAATTTTAGATTGTTTCTTGTTCTTACCTCGTCTAACAAAGCCAAAGCTACTACAGAGTGTTATTTCATTATTATTTTGTTTGTATCAGAACAACTGGGTACGCTTATAAGTGACCCAACATTGCCCTCTACCAGGCCTGCATTTCGACCTTGAGAACAGCGTTATCTTGATTTCATCCTTCAAAATGGATGAAATCAGTTGCATGGATGTGTCATCTGAGTGACATGGAAAAAGTTCTCTATCACTTGCAGACAGTTACTTATACAGACAATTCCAGTTACTGATATCAATCTGCACATTTAGTATACTGATATTTCCTTATATTTGTATAACATGGCTTTTTTAAACTGGGGTCATTGCAGGAGAAACTGGGAACTGCAGATACCTAACAGGTGCAAAAAATAAGAATCTAAGACTAGCAATAGCAATAAAAGTTAGGTTACTCATCTCTTTTCTTGATCCAACGGGTGACCATTTTCATTGCAAGAAACTTTTCAAGAAAATCTGGTCTCCTACGCTCAAAAATGTTTTTTCGGCCTGGAGGCAAAACAGCCTCCTCAAAGCCTGCAAGAAGTGAAACTGCAAGTGGGACCACTGTGATCCTTTGGAAGTTTTCAGAAGATGAGACTGTAAATATACCCTTCAAGTGAGCATGTGCTACTATGGTAAAAATCTTAGCAAGCCAACTTCTCCCAGAATCTAAGGATAGGATGTTAACCCATACTTGACATAATAATTGGCTGCTGGCTATCACCAACAATCTCCCCAAACACCAACCCGGATCTGAGCTCAAAGCTGAGTCCTAACCAGTCTAAAAAGTGCCCCTTCCCATCATTTTAATGGTGACTAAATTAGAAGATTATAGGGATACAGAAGTATAGTGGAGTTACAATATTAGTAATTAAATATGAAAAAAAAGTGCTATTTACCAGGGAAAAATTTAAATTTCATAATTCGATTTTATTTGGTTAAATATTAATAATTTTTTAACATTCTAGTGATGTACTGCACAGATGTATAGTTGACTAAAGCAAATGCAAGGATGGGGTATGACACAGGTAAACACACTGTGACCATGGAGTACACATTTCATTACTGAGAAATAGTCCAAAAACTACCAGTTTAACAAAAAAGACCCACAAAACAAAACCCAAACCACAAAACACTTGCTCTTGAGATGAAGTATGAACAAACTTTAGCAGTTACAGACACGGATGTGACTTTAGTATTACACTATCACAGATGGCTTTTCAAAATTCATTTTTACATTAGGAGTTGTGACAAGCAATTTTTTTATTCTAAATATTTTCCAGAACAACGCCTGAGAAGACATCTCTCAGATTCTTACTGAACTCTTGATCTTTTAATGCAAACATACTTTGGATAATGCTGAATGTGACTCAGTGCTGACAATGAGCAGACCCCCTAAATGCAGAGCCCTTGACTTTTAATACATATATATTAACTATATATGTGTGTTAACTACACTACACACAGGTTCCACTTCCTGTCTTCACAGAGTTTGTCATGCACTCCCACCAATTCAATTCCCCCTCTATTACTATCCTTTCCTTCTGAGCAAAACTGCCAGCCCAATACCCCAACCTGGCTCTGCAGGACCCCTGCCTTGTGCTCTTTATGCCCCTCAACCAAATGGAACCCCCCCCGTCTTTCTTTCTCTTCTTCTTTTCAGAGGAGAGAGAAATCAAGAACTATTGTGAAAAATACAGGCTATGGGTGATCCAAAGATTAGAAATGCAAAATAATAAGTTATGGCAGAAGACAGGCCTCTTTTCCTATAGATTTAGCTGCTGGTGATAGGCAATGAATGTAAGCAGTGGAAGGAAAAGTGAAGCTCTGGTGGCTCATTAACAGAAGTTACGTTGTTTCAGTCATCCTGAAAAAATGCAGTGTTAGGTCCTTCCCCACATCAGTGATACACGCATGAGGAAAGATACTTCGCACTCCGATCAGAAAAAATCTGTGCCCATATCTATCAAATATACACCCCAAAAATGGGACTAAAACCTAAACACTTCCTTTATAAGGTCAGCTCTCCAATGGAGTGATATCATAATCAGATTTATTTTGGGGTGAAGGACTGGACACAATTGATGGGAGTTTTTCAGTGTTTTCAAAGACTGACAAGTCAATAGCCATGTATTTTGGGTAGGTCAAAACAAACTGTCTAGATGGAGCATGACAGGTGCACCTTTCCTAAAGACTAGAGACCCAGTCTTGGAATCGGAGGATCTGCTTCACTATGGCTTGTTGCCTAACCTTCCCAAGGTCATTTTTCATGACAGTTTACAAATAAAACACACAGTATCCGATTCACTTCCCACATTCACACCAATGTAAACCAGAGGTAGAGTGAAGTTAAGTTTACAAAGCTGTGGAAGAAAATGAAACCTGATCTTTGCCCCAAAGAAGAGGCTGATGGAGTTAAATGCTTATTTAAACTTGGTGCAGTCATTAAAACACCTCTGATCAGGTTCTTCTGCAAATAAAATTAGAAAATCTTTTTACAAACTACTATCTTAAATGAGAATTTAAGAATAGTCAAATTTATTATTATTTTGACGTAATTCTTGGGGAACAAGGTAGGTTGAGCTGGCAACAAGACACATAAAGACTTTGGCCTCCAGGCTGAGCAGCCTGAGCAGAACCCAAGCTGAAGAACATTCTTGAAAAGCTGTCCGCAAAGAAAAGAAAATCTGAACTGTCCCTTCCCCTCAAAAACTATGAACAAGCAGGCAGCCTCAATCCTGTTCCTAGCTGGCAACAATAGGAATCTTTGCAAAGACTGGCAGGAGCAGAAATCTCTCTCTCTGAGTTTTTCTAGGTCAAAGCTAAGGTTCAGCAGCTGGAAATCAGTACTGGAAATCTTACACTGCTGCTGACTTTCTAGAAAAAAAAAGATTTCATTCAGGAATCTGTCAGCCTTATATAAGCAGCAATGTCACAACAAAGCCTATATAGAACCTCCTTGGAGTTAGCAAATGGCTTAAATACATTAGCATTACTTCACTGGTGTAGACTGCTAACCTGGAATTACCACACAACCCAGCAAGACCTTACTCCTGTGCAGCTCAATGCCACTGGTAAATGTAAGTGAGATACAGCAACGTATGCTCCCTGACAGAAGCACAATCCAACTACCCCGAGCTACGGTATAGCAAACAGCCTTACTTGTGCCTTGCAACGCTGCAGATACTCATACACATCCCTCAGTACTGCTCAAGACAGTATTGCATGAAAGAGAGGGGTTACAACAGCAGCACTTTATCTACTCTTTTGTACAGCATAAACTTTTTTTTAGTACAACAGTAGTTGCACAGGGAGCATTCCAAGCATGGCTCGAGAAGCTTATGTCTTGGTATTCACAGAAACAGCTTGCTGGCCGTAAGGCAACACCAGCCAGATACACTGCAGGGAAATTTTTTGCCTGGGTATCACTGACTTGTCAGGTGGGACCCTGAGCACTACAAGGCAAACAGCTTTGCTGCGGGATTCACCCTCACAGCT
The DNA here is from genome assembly GCA_013397115.1 of Edolisoma coerulescens. NCBI lineage: Eukaryota > Metazoa > Chordata > Aves > Passeriformes > Campephagidae > Edolisoma > Edolisoma coerulescens. Next base: position 389,502 of record VWZW01005609.1, read on the forward strand.
AACCCCAAGCAGCCCACACTTCCCCAGGAGGGCATGGCCAGGACTTCCAGGCCTGGCTGCGATCAAGATGAACTTTTTCCCACCAGACACCTGAATACTGGGAAAATGCCACCCAGACCATGAGAAGCCTGGACTAGGCAAGCCCACAATAGTGTCGCTCTGGGTCCCACGCCAACGACGGCCCCCAAACCCTCGTGCTGGGCGAAGGCCGGTAAACGGCTCCGCTGCCCATCGCTTGGAAGAGATGCCGACATCCATTTTGGGAGTGGGAGAGCCCAGCACTGATGGCAAAGTTTGAGGCCGGGTCCGAAGTTTGGGGGCAGCGCAAGATGTGCACAGAGAGGGCTGACTAACACACACGTACAAACACAGGGCGGCTGAGCTGTGAGGTCCGTGCCGCTGACCGGGCGAGCAGTGCCGGGCGCCCTCGCCCCGCCGGCGGC
>VWZW01005609.1:390542-435639 GCA_013397115.1 Edolisoma coerulescens
GACCCTGCGCCCTCCGCCCGCCCCCAGCCCCGGCGGGCCCCGGCGCCCCGCGCTCACCCTTCCCCGCCGGGCCAGGGCCGGGGCCGGGCTTCGCCACACGGCGAGGCCTCCGCACCGCGAAGGAGGAAACCCCGACCCGGGGAGCGCGGAGAGCAGCAGCGCGGAGGCTATGCCGGTCCGTGAGTGGGGTTGAGATGGGCCTGGCGCGTGTGCTCTGCCCCCTCTCGGCTGCTCCCGAGCGCCGCTGCCTGCACCGCTCCTTGCGCACCCAGAGAGAGCGGGCTGCGGGCAGCGAGACTTCAGGCAAGGGAAAAGAAAATAAGGGCTGGCAGAAATAGAGGGAGAGGGGAGCAGCCACCATAGCGCCCTAGAGAAGAAGCTTGATTTTATTTCCCCTATTTGGTATTACTCGTCTCACTCTAGCTTGGACCACTAATTCGCCAACGTGCTTCCCCTCTCACCTTTCCCCTCCGAGAGAGCTGTTTTCAGAGAAGGCAAAAACCCATAAACATGATTTATGTTAAAATTTTCTTCTGTCTAGAATTAGGGCAGATAAGTGATGCAGGTGCTGGGCGCTGCCTGGAGGGAGGCTGCCGGAACGAGGACCAGAGCGTGCAGCTGTAGAGGTTCAGCCATGGAGGTTCCACGGTGCATCACCGAAGCATCCTTCCGAAGGTGGGCACAAACCCTCCCCCCTTACAAAGTGCCAGGGCTCAGCTACATAGAGCCCAGGCTAAATTCCTCTTTCTGTGCCTTTCCAACGCAAACCGTCCTTTGGTTTTACCATCATAAAAATATCGATTGTGTTGTCATGTTTCAGGTTTGCACATACCTTACAGAAGGCAGAACTAGACAGAAAAATTTTTTTTAAAAGGCAGAAACAAAAACATGCTTAGGTAAAATTGAGATTAAAATCTAAAGTGTTTCTTCCTTTAATTAGAAATTAATAGATGAATAAAAGGGGGCGAAATAAAAGAAGTTAATTTCTGACCATCTTTAGCATGCAAAAGATAACATTCAAATCTTTATCTCAAAGTAAGCAAAAGTTTATTGTTCATTAATAAAGTATTTCTGAGTTTAATCCACAATCTAATTTATTTTGTAAAAATCTGTTTTCTTGATTGGCTCAAGTAAAACAAACCAAGAATTTTAAAATCTACGCAAAAGCCAGGTAGAAGCATCAGAACTTGAAGCAATCATCTTCCTACCTGATTTGCAAGACAGCAGTAACAAAATTCCTCAGGCTTAGAAAAAAACTAGATTTCTTGAGGAGGCAAAGATCTATATCTTTTTGCTACACAACTAAGTTTTAATGATAGGTATGAGAGTTATAACATTAGTCATAGCAAATGTAATTTTAAAAAACAACAGATAAGTCAGGATCAGAATGAATCCAGAGTTCATATTTCCTGCAGTATCTGCTATTCCATGAGAATTTTTTTTTAATTTATTACTTGATATCAAGAGGTGGATCAGTACTGTGCAAAAAAGAAAAAAGGTGTAGGCTGACACGATTCCCAAGCATGGTGTTGGAACACTCTAAAAGCATAGAGCCCAGGTGAATTTTGGTAGTAAGCTTGCATATTGTAGGTAATTTACACACCAAATACATGTCATGACACCTAGTGGCAGAGCTGTATTGTGAGTATCTAAGTGATAGCAAGATTTTATTCATACTAACAGAACACTAATATGACATTTACAACTTATTTAAACACACGTTGGGAACTCAGCATTTGCTATGAGAGTTTTATACATACCCTGTATTGAGCAGTGGTAGCTTGTTAATCCTCCCCTTCTCATTCCTCCATTGTTTTGTTTTCTGATTCTGAGATTCCTTACCCCTTAATTTAATTTAAGAACTGAGGACAGAAATACACAGTATAATACAATTTCTTAGGTAGTCTTCTGATATAATGTAGCAATGGATAATAATGCAAATACTTTTCATTAGGCTACTACAAATCTTTGCGTGAATAAAGTTCATTCAGACACTAAATCATGATGATGCTGTCCATAGAAGTTTGGGGTGGTTTTTTCTTTGTTTGTTCTTGGGTTTTTTCCCCTCATAATTTTATGTCATGTCATTTTTGCTTTACTCACTATTAGTAGTTTGAAGAATAACCCTACAGTATAGCACACACTTAGCATCGGTGTACCCCGAGAAAAATGCATCCAATGAATGTCAGCATCAGATTACAAGGGAGGTTTTGTGAACTTTCTGCAATAGACAGATGTAATTCCAACCAGCCTCTAAAATCTCCAATCTGTGCTATTATTTCAATACCTAACATTTTTATAACATTGCTTTTACTAAACAGCTAAAAGCTTAGCTTAAAAATTTATCTTGAGACACATGTATCAACTCAAGTCTTGTATCTTGATATACATTTTGTGGTGCAAATGGAATGTAGCTGAAAGAAAACTGAATACAAGAGTATCCAAACCTTACCATATATATATACATATTTTATAAAACAAAGGTTAATATATTTTATAATAATTTTATATGAGTGTATTTTGCTTTTTTAATGTTTCCTATATGATTGGAGCTTTACATGTATGACCTACTAAATTGCATTACTAGTCACTTTTTAGATTTACTGCACCCTTATGTTTGAGGGGGTTTTTCCTGCTACTGCTGAGATACAGGATAAAGGCTAGTCAGTACCTCCAGTAAAAGCAGCTTAATACAACCTAAAAACTTCCCAGGTTTTGAAAACAAGATGCATAGTTTGTATATACTCTTTCACTCTACTCCATTATTAAACAACAGGAGTGTCATTACTTGCCCAACAATCTAGTTTCAGTGTGCAAGTTGTTAATAGGAGTGATTAATTCAGTACGCAGTTTGAAAATAACAAAAAGACACATTAATGCCTAAATGCCTGCACAAATATCTAAGTGAGGGAAAGGACAGTCATTCTATTTCGTCTGTACACACGGGTACAGGACACTTGAAGATACTTGGCCTTGTCATTTTTAACCTCAGATTCAGAAAAAAATAAATTTGCACTTTCACGCTAACTTGCAAAAAATCAAAATAGTTTAATTTTTACTAATACATTTTATTATTAGAATTGTAATTTTATAAGAAATCATCAGGAAATGAGTTTCCACCCCTCAATACACTTTGGTGTAGCAAACCAAACCAAACCAAAAATGAATCCCCAAAGAAAATGCCCAATGATGTATTTAAGAAGAAGATTGATAAAACTGGTTGGAAAGGAGTTCTGAAGGTCTACTCCACTACCCTCCCTGCCTCCTCAAAGCAGGACCAACTTTAAAGCTGATGTGACTTTGGAGTTAGCAGGCTGCTTGCTTTCCTTTTGAAAATTTCCAAGAGTGGATATTTTAAAACCTCTTCCAGAATTCTGTTTCAGAGTTTTATAAAGTTTCTTCATAGTCTTACTATTTATTTGTTAAAGAACTTGGATGATATTTGATACTAAAGTTGAAAGCATAATGAAGCTAATAGAGTGCTCATAATATACCAATAAGAAGTGAATAATGCATTTTTTACATTAGCCAGTCATTCAACTGAATAAAAGCCTCTAATAGCTTAGTACCAGAAGAATGGGTCACTTAATTTTTTAAATAATATTTTTCCAATCATTAAAAGCAAAACCCAGGAGTCTGGGATTATATTTGATTAAAACCCAGTATTATTAATGAACCTTATTCTGGTCAGATGACTGCTCTCCCCAATTACAGGTGACTGTGACTATAAAAGTAGATTTTTGACTATTATGCATGACATGCAAATGACTAAACCAATTTATCACTAGAAAATACATGGAATGAGAGGCATGAACAAATCAAGACAAAACAAACTACAAGTAAATACTGAGAAGAGTTTTCTCAGGTAATGGAAACCATTTACTCTTTATGCTCCAGCAAGGACTCACAAGCAATGAATTTTAACAACTCACACTAACACGCTATCTTTGATGATTCATGTCTAAAATGTGAGTTCCCTAAACCAGATGAATCACACAATCACTTCAAGAATCTAAATTAAGTGAACTAGAACTTGCACTTGTCAGCATATATTGAATTCCATCACTGCTGGTATAAGGACATTGAGAAACCTCTAGGTCCCTCCTTTAACAAGTATTATTTTTTTAGAACACAAAGTGAACCAAACCAAAATGATGTACTGATTTTGCAGTTACCAGCTTACATCTAGGTCTCCTATCATTAAGGTATCAATGCTGTTTCTTTATTAGTTGACCCACTGGCCCAAATTCAGATTGCTTTGCAAGTAGCATTTTATTTACCAGCAATTACTTGCTGCCATTGCTTTCATACATCAGTGCTGGGAACAGTAAAGCCCTGTGCAAATAAATGCTTTACTCTTCTAAAAATGCTAGTGAAACTTTAAAATTATACTGGTAAATTACTTTATAGTAAATATCAGGAGTTGTACTGCACATTCAGAAAACTTCACATCACTCATTATCATAGTTCACATATGCAAAACTGCACAAAAGATAGCCCCAAGTCTCTAGTTTTAATTTGCACATTTGTGACAGCTATTTCCATAATTTTCCATTCATTTTTGACACAAAGTACTGTAAAAACTTTCTGTACAACCATCTCACCTTCTTACGACTACAGAAAATGTGACATTGCATATTTATGCCTATCTAGTTAATATGTATAGTAACTGCATAAACTTTGTGTATGTATATGCACAGATACTTAATACAAATTCATCATACATTATGAACATAGGAAACTTCTCAAATATCCTATGTGTTTTCCAGATTTGAAAAAAAAACCCCAAAAAACAAAACCAAAAAGATTTGGATTACTTCTATAAAGCACAGAGCATAGAATGGTAGAAGAAAACCAAGGAAATTCAGGTCAGCCAGGGATTCACATCTCATGACTACAGCAATGAAGACATATGTAACTATAAATCAGCAAGAATAACAGAACTAGCAACCTGAAGATCACAGTGTATTGGTTTCCCATTACAAAGCACACAGACATTTAGAAATGGCCCATTTCTGCATTAGTAGGCATTTCTGCCTGATGAGACTACATTGGCTTTGCTCAGGAGAGAAGTATGGGAAAGCCAAAGTGTAATTACAGGCCAAGGAAGCAATAGATTCTATAAGATTAAATTCCTGTTTCAAGCCTGGGGTTTTTGGGGGTTTGGCTTTACTGATAGCATTCTGACTACATAAAAAGGCCTTCAAACAAGCCCAGACATGATGTTATTTCCACTGACAGTGTTGTATGAGAGGATCACACCCATCTTGAAATGCTTTGGATTCTCTTTAGTGCCTCTCAGTGCAGGCACGCATTACAGCAACACTTCAAACATAACCAAAGTGACACCAGTAACGTAACCAGACTGTACATCAGTGTCCATACTAGTTAATCTATTTGCACAGTCATGCTCATGAGAGACTGTACCTAATCATACCTATTGCCACCCTTACAAGTAGCATACTGTAACAGACTAGATCCCAGAGAAAGCAGGGATTAGGCCTTTTACATCTTGAAGTTAAGGCCAGTGTTGGACATGAAAATTAAGTATTTCACTCATCACTAAACACATTCTTGTACTGACATTAAATTTCCCTGATACAGAGATCAAAGGATACAATTAGTCCAAAGAATTCAATCAGTAGAAAGATGCTTTCCATTCTGCATAGCTCCTTTGCTTCCCATCCATCCCTTTTAAGTTACACTGCTAAATACCTTTTATTGCAGGACAGTGGAACAATTCTGCAACAAGTTGAAAAGAACCTGTATTTCCACCATTTTGTAGAAGTTTAAAAAATTACTGAAGAAAATTGGGCAAGATTATAAATTTATACAGGAAATTAAACCTGTATTAAATCAGTAATTTCTTAAATTACTATTCTCTTGGAACACAAACTACCTTAGACTTAAATGAACTGCAAGAGCAGAAAAGAGAAATTGTCTGTACCCAGCATTCATACAGAAAAACAGGTTCCCCTTCTCCCAGCACCAGAAAAAAAGAGGTTCAGAAGTTACCAGTACTGCAAACATGACTCAGTACATGACATAAAGGGCTTATCGTGTTCAATAGGAATGGTAATAAAGCATTGCCTACATATGCTTCTAAGTATAGAATCTCATGAATGGAAACACTAAAAGCAAGGGCAACTGGCAGCATTGTCACTCAAATGATGTTTATTTTTAGAGCATTACCAATGCTTCCAATCTGCTGTTAGTACTCTCTCCTGCCAGCACACACAAGCTTCATTCTCAGTTTGCCCAATTTTTTAAGTGACAGCTCATAGAGCAAGATTCCTGCTACTTCTAGGGACTGTAACAACACACAGCTTCAAAACAGGTGGAGTGTAATTGAGTAAGCAGCAGGTATTACATTAGCTGAAAATACAGAAACAATGCATGTTACCCTACATTAAATGCAACTGAAGTCCTCAGTTTCACCTACAAAATATCCAAGAGAGTTTACTGTGCAAGAAGTTTGCTGTATATTATGCATGTTATAGCAACAAGCACTGTAACTTTCTCAGAGGACAGCAACGAACAAATAGTATAACAACATATTTGAGTGAGATTAATCATATCAATATTAGATGAAGTTGGTTAAAGTTGTTTGGCTTCACATCATTTTGCAATCCTGCCAAAATTAGGACCCCACCTCTCAGTAAAGTTTTTTTGTGTCTGACGACAAAATTATGAATTACTGGCTGTAATGAAGCACATATATTGTCATGTACAGAAACAGACAAAAATAGCTGGACTAAATTCTATTGCTATATGAAGGCATAATACAGTAGACAGTAAGGTTTGCAGCAGTTGTAACTCCGTAATTTTTTTTAATGAGAAATCAGTGCAACATTATCCCATTAATGATAAAATAAAACTCTCCCACCTTATCCTGCACCATCACCAAATCATCAGTTTGCCATTAAGTCCTAGCTAGGCCAGGACAATGGGATTTTGGGAGTTACAGGAGCTCTCAGATATTTTGAGAATCGACACAAATGTGCTAATTGGATATTTTTATTAAAATGTTGCTGTATAACACATCATTGAGCCAGACCTTTCCCACCCACCAAATAATTTACCAAAAGCATTAGTTTTGTGATGGTTGAATGTTGCTGAATTTGACAATTTAAGCAAGAGTAAACCCCCACATAATTTGAGAAGGTCAGATTTCATTTAATGAGAGAATAGGACCAATCTATTAACTGGAACAATAAATAAAAATGCTTAAAAAGGCAAGGTTTATGGCAGTCTGTACATCTCTGAACTTCTCTGAAAGTTTAAACAAGAAGAGTGCCCACATGCCTTCACAGAAGTTAGGGAAACATCCCCATGTCTGACAATGTTTTGATTCTTCAAAGCCATATTAAGACAAAGCATAAACAAATTACAAGGCACTGCATCTTTACAGACTGATTTGAAAATCTTGGGGCAGTTTTATCTGTTTCCTTGCTACACTTCAAGTTCACTATGGAACCCAGTGTATTACTGATTCATATATACATTTGATAAAAGAAAAAACAAAGTCAACAGAAAAAATACCTTAGATTAAAAAATCAAAATTTGAAAGGAGTATTGTGTAAGAATTCGTAAATTTTAACTTCCCAACAACAGCTAGCAAGTTCTCACTTCCTTTTATCCACATTATTTTTAACGGAGCATCTTTGCTTTAAAAAAAACCATAAAGAATGAAAATGTAAATGTTGATGGAATCTTGCTCTTTTAAATGAAAAGCTGCAATTAATAAGGTGTTTGATACTGCATAAAGTAAGGTAAAACATATAAAGATTGATATACACTAAAATCAACACAATTAATGCATGGCCTAAGCAAGATTAGCACCCACCTTTAGTATGTACCCACACATGTAACTACTGTTGAGACCAAACCCAAGAAATAAAGCTCTATGACAGAGAGAAGCATTCTGGTGCAGACCGTGCAGCAGGATTCCTTTCCAGAGGCCAAATCCTGCCATAATACTTTGCAAATACAAGAAAGAAAGAATTAAGTAAATGCTTACCATGTGACAAACTCTCAATAGTGACAGGACCCATTCTCAAAATCAAACACTGGTGCATTAATAGCTGCACTGAAATACACAAAAAACCATCTCACCACAAAACAGTATGGAATCAACTTATGCAGAGATCACCACAAATTTTCCAATTAGATCTTTGGTTTACTCCAAAGAAAACCCTGAGACATTAAATTTGGTGTGCAGGGATGCTCCAGACTGAGCTGACTGGCACAAGACAATTCTTGTTATACTTACCCAGGTACATCCAATACTGAATAAAAAGTTCAGATGGATTTACACTTCAGAAATCATTCAGGAAGACCTAAGTCTTACTATATTGCATGCTACAGTTACTTATGTAAGGAAACTTGCCTTCTGGATAAAATAACAATTAATACCAATATCCAAATGGTAAGCCTTTATAATGTTCACCTTCAAAAAGAGTTGCATAGAAGTGAGTTAAAAAACCCTTAACATTACAAAGTAGCTAATGGGCAACATGTAGAAGTAGATGATGTATTTAATTGAGTGTAACAACAATCCAGAGAGGCTTTTAGGGAAAAGAATTAGAGGCTTTCCTATACAGCATTCCCCAAGAGTACCCAAGATACCAGGAAGACATAAGCAGTGCTAAGGTATGATTTAGTCTATTCCTACAGACGAAAGAAAGGAAGCTAACAGAAGAAATTTTAAGAATTACAAAACACATAGCAAACTACTGTATCCGGTCTATTTTCCACCTGCAAGACTTCAAAATCTCTTGTCAGGCACAGTATGAAATCTACTTTGCTCAGTTTATTACGGTTTCTGGAAAAACTATTGCAAAGGCAAAAAGTAACCTATTACCTCAGTTCATGGAGAGGGCTACCCATTCTCTTTTCCTTATTATAGCACATCTCCACAAACTGCTACTGGTTTTCATAGAGGACCTTGATCCTTCAGCTGCATCATGACTATTGCATTTCCAGTTTTGAAGAACTTCAGAACATAAGAATTACAGATTGGTGCAATTACTGATGTTCTCTTAAAAAAAAAAAACAAAACATGAAAAAACACCACCAAAAAAACAAATCCAAACCCAAAATCCCAAAACTACAGAAAACCAAAACACCATACCACCAGCCACTGATTTTTAGAGACTCTTCAGGATGCTATCAAACTTAAAACTTCAAGAACTGGTTATTCTCCCTCCCACCCTACTTTGTGAGCATAGCCTATCTCCATGTGGTATCCTCATTGTATTGGTCAACACAATTTGAAGGAGCTTTTGAAAAATCAGTCCCAATACAGGACTGCCTGGATTATTATTACTTAAGGAACACAGAGTCACCTGTTACTCCAGCATAATGCTTAAGACAGTAGTTATTGTTGGGGCAGATGACAACATACAGATATCTAAGAGATTAAAAGAGTTACAGTCCAAAACCAAGTGTGATACAGAAGATACCAGTGCAAGATGATGGCCTTAATTTCTCCCCTCACCTCAACCCCCACAAATTTAGAATCTCATGCAAATCAAGACTTTAGGCTTGATATACTCTAAATCATCTGGAGATTTGATGACTTATCTTTGTCACTTGTTTACTTAGTTTTATATATATCCTATACTGCATCTTCCAGAGCTCTGATCTTCAATAAATTGTCTACACCAAGTAGATAAAGATGTACTTTATTCTGTGTATGTGAAACATAGCTAACAATGTTTTCTGCAGACATATGGACAGTTTAGAGAATGAGAGACTCAAGAGCCATTTACACTTTATCACCAGAGTAACAGCTGTCACACACACTTCACTGACCCAGCACAAATAAATACAGATTAAAAGCACCAGGTTTCATCCCTTCCTTGCACAAGACCTTCAGAGGAAAGGATGAGATGGTGACCAGTGTGGTTTTGTCTTGAAAACCTCCTACTAGCCTGCAAGAGTCCTGTTCTTGAAGTATACAATAGACAAATGAGACCTCTCAGACTTGGGACACAAGTGTTTTCTGTGTTAGATAACTGTAAACACATCTGGCTTTTTATCTAATCTCAAGAACATTTGATTTATAATATTACTGCCTTCCTTCTGGAAATACCTGGCATTTTCTGAACAGTTTCACTGCATCTGTAACTATATTTAAGGTTTGACAACACTGATCTGATAAAAAGTTAACTAAAAATATCCTCACAGAACAATGACTACAGACTTGACACTTAAAAAAAAAAAAAACCAAACCAGAACACAAAAAGCCAACCTGTTCCTGAGCACTAAAACTCAAGGCATCTAAATGGAGAGGTAAAAGATCACTTGAAGGTTTTGGAACAACTTCAGATTTTTTTTACTAGAAAACAGAGTTTAAAAAGATAGGAGAGTCCCCTGCCATAGACTGTCACAAGCAGTCCAGACCTCCAGCTCTCAGGCTTCTCATAGCACATAACTCAGCTTCTGCATAACACAAGGTTACTAATACTTTACATTATGCAGAAAATTCTAAAGATACAAATCATGTTTTAGCCCCCATCTTCCAAACCCCAGCTACACAGTGGTTTCCATTTCTTGCACTAGCTCTGAAACTATCGATTATGCAGCAAGTTGATCCAATTTGCTAATTGAGAAGACAGATATTCACTTTTTCTTAAATCGGTTTCCTACTGGTTTACTATGTTAAATCATCTCAGTGCAGACTCAAGAATAAAGTTAGATGCAAGGTAGGAGTGTAAATCATTAGGCTGGAAAGGAAGGAGTACAAATACCTCCTTCTCTGGTAATAGCAGGAACCATGCTTGATTTTATCTTTAAGGATTAAATGCCCTGGAGAACTGCATTAGCAGCATCCAGATAATATTGTAGTCCTGGGAAGAGAAAGGGCCCAGAATGTTCATCTGAACAGATTTAACCCTGACCTACTTGGCAAAAAGCACTTCAAAGGGCTTGAAGAAAACAGGTTCCCAATTGCTGAAGGCAGGACAAAAGTTTTAAGATCTTATCATGGAGATTTTAAATAACAAAAAACAAGCCAGCATGAAGGAAGAACTGAGGTCAGTGTCACAGGATTTCAGACTGTAACATCTTTCTTTGAGGCCATCATCATGGCTTTCAATTCTTCACTGGATTCCTATTCAGAAGAGTCTCTTGTAAGCAGCTCCTTTACCAGCAGAGGTCAAGAGAAAAATGTCACTTCAAAAGACGAAGTTACACTGCACATAGCATGTATGTAAAGTAGAGGGAGTTAAATACAATCTAACCTACTACCACTGACTCACACATTAAAGTGCCTATGAAGTATTATATTAGAGAGTATGGACACAGGCTTATAAATCCAATCTCTACACTGATATACACTGCACACTCAATTGATTTTGCATTTCATTTTTGGTTTTTAAATACAAAATAATTATCTGAATGAAACCTACATGCTTTTTCCTACATACTTCAGGATAGAAATTACTTTGGAACTACAATGTTACTGAAATGCCTTTACTTTGTAATTTAAAAAAATTCACTTTAAGCAGCTCCAGAGAGAATTTGCTACATTGAATCTGCTGATCAAAACTCCTTTGACACTATTTTAAAAAGTACATAAAATCTGCAGGAAAAAGAAATGGCAAGTGAACAGATTTTCCCGCACCGCTATTATCAGTAAAATGAAATAAAAACAGAGTCTAAGTATTTTCAAATTAGCATTTCTGAATTATATTTTATAGTAAAAGGTGCCTCATGATATTTCTACTCTTCCAATTTTATAAAGGTATTTTAAAGCCTGGAGGTCTGGAAATTTATTACTAGTCCTAGAAACAACAGGCCAACAAGTACGTGGCACACGAACCAAATCCTAAGTCTCTCTTCCCATGCTGCTGTGTGACTGCAGCTGAAGATGGAATATCACTGAGACAGCTTAATTCGCCTTACTCAGTTCAACACCCAACTATTCAGGTACCACTGTGTATTAGAGCAAATCCAAATTGCATTGGGTGATACAGATTAAAAGTAACCGGTTTTCAAAGAAAATTCATTCAAACCTATTCTTTAGAACAGTCGGGATTTGTGAGCATGCAAACACAACATAATGCTCCACTGCTCTACCAGAGGAAGCAAAAACTATACTGACTTCATCCAAACCTTGGAATTCTACAACCGCACTTTTGCAAATCTTTTAATTTAATTAGGGCTTAATTAGGGCTTTTTCCCCTCTCTTTTTAAAACATCGATAATTACTGACCTGGAAGCTTTATGGTCTCCTTAAACCATACCTTTAAATATAGTTCACATCTTAAGTTTTTGCCAGACTTTCAAAAAAATTAGTAAATAAAAATCAAACATTCAGAATAATCTTCACAACACAAAATATATGAATTTTAAAAACTTAATTTTTCATAAAGATCCATGTTTTAGGTATGCAGTGCCTTGCCTTTTACAAAGCAGAAGACCATCTCTTGAATCAAAAAATTGTAAAAGACTGAAAGCAATTCTTGTATGAGGCAGAGATTTAATTAAACAGTCCTGATATATGCTGACAAAATACTAGAAACTCTCTTCCCACCACTGAAGGCAAACAAGAATCCTGGATCTGAAACTTTAAGTATTTTAAGTGCTTGTCAAATGGCAAAAAAACCCCCATGACTAAGAACTATTTGATCATCTGTGAGAAATTAGAGCATTACATCTTAGTGATTTTTATTTTTTAAACAAGCTATTTCCTTCAGCTGTTACAACAGATACCCTCTGGAGAAAGAGGAAACACCTTGCTGTTATGCAAATTCCTCCTCCGATATGCATCACAACATTTTAGAATTACTGGCAGCTTTGTCTCAAGAGCGGCTGAATGTAAGGAAATGTGCTTCTGCACTCCACCATGAAAAGGTCCACACGTATTTACATTCAAGGGTAGTAATCTATTTTAAAACAAGAATTTATTGTGTTATAGTATAAAGACACTAAACACAAAACAAAGTGTTTAACAACATGAATATTGACACAAAATAAAAGATAGTTTCAAGCCAATTCTGTAACCATTCCATGTGAGAAATTCCAAGTGAAAGAAAGTTACATACACAGGGTCACCCTAGGGAAAGGATGGCACCACCTTCATCTAATTCAAGCCCTTTTTCAGGACATCATAGCATTGTCAGAATAGTTGCATTATTTTGAGGGCTTGAGTGGTATATAAGCTTTGTCTTGGCCCTCTCTATATAGGTGAACTTACCCACAGATCTACAAGAGAACCAACGGGCATTTCTACTGTAAACTAAAAGACCTGAGGTACATTCTCTTCTAATCTACCTTGCATTTTCTTGATCTAAGTATATTATAGGTGGTGGGAGTTTATTAAAGAGCAGCATAAATTTGGTTATTTAACTTCACTATAGTCCATGTGATAGCACAGGTCAATAAAATGTATAATGCTTTGCACTACAACACCCATCTTCAACAAAATACATATGGTATGTCCTAAAGCTTCTCTGAAACTGTGTATTGTAGTTTCACAAGCCACTATATGAAAAGATAACTGAATCTGAGATGTACTTAAGCCATTTCTTCAGACATTACCTGGTCACATTAAGGTCTCTTTCCGGTGGACTATTTTGATAGGATCCATTATGCGAACCATTCATACATCAACTTCTCAATTGTTTCAATTAATACAGAGCAGTTAAAAAGACTATACAGATTAAGTATCGGATCACTGCTCTTTCATAAGAACCATTTCCAAAAATAACTGGTTTGATGAACTCACAATAATACGATTTTGCTAAACAAAAAGTTTAGAGCATAAGTATCTCTTTTGTTTAAAATTACTTTTTTTTTTTGGCTCTTAAAAGAAAATTAATTCTATGTTTCAAAGGCTCATTGTGAAAATATATACACACATCAAATTCATATCCAAAGCTAGATTTTACCATTGAGTTTTAAAGGCCAAGAGATATTTTCAGTACAGTAGAAAAAAACAAGCAGTTCCTGAAGTATATTGTAGCCTCCCTTCACTGCCAGTATCTACAGTTCTGATGCTGTAGAAAATACTTCTCTGAAGCAAATCCATCTAAACTCTATCCACCCTGAGTTAAGCATCTATACTTTTTAAAAAATGTTTTAAACAATAGGTAACAGAGAAGTATGTACAAGGCTATAAAATGTCAGTTATCATACAGCAGATTAAAAAAAAAAAAAAATCAGTCTTTTCAGCCAATTTTCTGTTTGTTATTGTAGTTATTCATTCTGGATTGGGTTTAGGGATTTTTTTTTTGCTTTTATTTGTTTTTACATCAAGCTATTACTTGATTTAGACATTCATGCATTAATTGCTTGAATTTTTTTTGAGTGCAACAATAAGGCAACAGTAAAAAAAAATTATAGAAATTTTGCATATGTGTAAAGGTATTAAGTTTATAAAAGTGCTTCCTAAAAAGACAACCTAATTGCAGTATCAAAATATTACAGAGTGCTGAGAACAACTATCATTTCAATAAATGTTGCTCCACAGAAAAATGTCTGATTTTAGGCTTTTTCCCCTTTTTTTGGCGAAGAAAAGCCTGGAAAAATTGGCATGGCTACGTGGGACAAGCAAGTTAAGAAAATATACTTTAGTCTAAACTTAAATAAGAAGGTCCACACTTTTTTGTGAAAACTTTAAGCCTCTGTCAAAAATGTATTTTTTTTCTTTTTATAATACAGGATTAAAAGACAAGATGATGCTTACAAGATAAAGAAATAATTTACATGAAAATATCTTCTGACAAAGCTTTTCAATCAAAATATTGTTTTGTAACATTCAAACATGACATACAACACAAAAGAAACAGTGAATGCAAACAAAAAAAATGTTATATGGATTGCTTTTGAACACATAAATAAATGAAATATTGGTGTAGGCAGTAGGGCTCATGCTGATGGCTAGCAGGAAATAACAGTGTGCAATCTATTTGGAAAAAGCTCTAAAGTACAAATTACAAGCCCAATTACGGACTGCAGCAAGTTCAGTTATATCACTGCCATCCTCTATCTCCAAAATAAATTCTTGTTTAAATCACTCATACCCTAAATTACTCATACCTTTGCTTCAGAGATATGAATAACTATATACAAAAAGTAGTTTTATTTCACCATAGGGATAACATTGTACCTCTCTGCCAATGTCACTTGAAAAACCGCCCATGTCAAAATAATTTGACAGCAGATAAACAATTTAACAAATACGTAATGATCTTACTACAGTCCTTCAGCTAGGCATGTTAATTCATGCTGCTAGTTTTGTGGTCACAGTGCATAGAATCCAAATATAAAAGAATGGGCTGGATTTAAGGTAATCGTCAATCCCTTGCTTATAATCCAAATATAACCAAAACTTTCATAAACTCTGTCATGCGTCAATCTTTTTTGTGGCAGGAGCAAAACCTTTCCCTGGTACAATGTCCATTGCCGGCAATGGATGCACCAAAACCGCCAAGGAGCTCAGTGTTATTGCACAATATATGAAGACCTGGAATTCTTCCAAAAGCTTAAAATAAAAATAATGGAATTATTCTGACATTTCTGGACACCTGCATTAATACTGTATGACTAATAAAAGCATGTCAGTTGCATGGACTGAACCAGCGATCAACATGCGCCCAGAATGCACACTAGTAAAAATGCAGTCAAAGGAAGTAGTCTTCATTGCCTATAGGTCACTTCCAGTCAAAGGTTAAAGTTCAAAGACTGAATGATCAAAGTGCTCATTTTCTCAGTAGGACTATCTTCTGCTACGAGGATCACAAAATGGTGGCATCAACATGTGTCATCTTTAAAATAAAAGAAGAGCATTTATGGAAAACATATAAACATTCTAATTCCAAATTAGCAAGGTGCTATAGGCAGAAATAATTCCTAGCATAGACAGTAACATGCAGAGAAAATACCTTGATTGAATAATTCTTGTTTTGTTCAATAATGACTTGGGGAGAAAAGAAAGTATCAAAAATTAAACTTCCAAAATACACATACACCCCCAAAGGCATTAGCATTAGCAAATACTCATTAAAAAAACCAGTCATTTCCATGCTTGATATTTAGAAGGCCAGGTAAATGAAAAATTAAATATGCTTAACATTTTGCACCCTTGAAGTACAGCAGGTCCACAACAGTTATCAAATTAAGACATCCTTTTATAATGAATATATAGGGGTAAGACCTGGCAGAGTGGGCTGCTTCTGATGCATTCACAACTCTTTATACATTTATATGTGTATATGTGTGTGTGTATATATATATGTATATACATATATGCATATTCATCTATTTCTCAAGATTCAACACAAAACTATAGCTGACAGAATTATGCAAAAATAATAGGTTACTACTATAATCCTAAAATCTGAAACCTGAAAGTAAATTACATATACTAAATTTTATATGCAGTGATTAGACAGAACATACTACAAAAATGCATGTTCTATGCCTATCTTTTCTGCATTATGCTCCATATTAATGCTCTCCCTTTTAAACATTCTCCTTCACACATCAACCTGCAGTATATTTGCACCTGCTAGCAGCAAATATTGAGTTGTTAGGAGAAAGCAAGCTTACTGTCTGCTTATTTTTAAAGGACTTGTAACCTCCCACACCTAAAAAATGTTGCCTCATAAACATTCTACATTCTCATGGGAAAACACTGTATCACTGCTATTACTTGTAAAAAAGCCTTTCAATTTTATAGCAGGCTACAGTACATGTAAAAAAAAATAAGACAAGGATGCAAGAGAGGGAGAGATAAGGGCTATTTAAATGGTGTACTAAAGTTTTAGACCAAATATCAGAGAAAACACTTTCTACTCAAGAAAGAAAACCAAAACCAAACCAATCTCCAAATCCAAAAGCAACAAGGAAGTGCTGGTTGAAAACAAACACCATTGCCTTTCCCCTCCTCCCCACCCCCTCGCTCCACCCAAAAAAAAGAAATCTACCTCCTGAGAACAACAAAGGAAGGCAACAGCTTTATGAAACCAATTTCAGTCTGGATGCCCAAGTAAACTGTATCTGGAGGATCCTCCTCTGTCTTTAACACAACATGAGCAACTCTCAAATTGAAATTCAGCAGGAAAGTCAATGTACAGTTGAAACAGACATTGGGTAGGGAATACAATCTAGAAATATTTTCAGTTATCAAAGATCAGGAGCTTTAAAACAGGGCTTGTGAGGACATCATTTTGTAGCAAACAAAGATCCATAACTCTGCTTGTGGAATAAGCTGCTGTGTTGGGGCAGGGATGCAGGGATAATATGAGAGATTTAAAAATCTGTATTAAGTTAAATGCAGACACATATTTACACGTCAGAATATGTCTCAAAGTGCCACTTTATCACTCCGTGCTCATATGGGTTTGCTTTACATCAGCTCCCAACCATGGACTATTTTGCTCCCAGGTAAATAAATTCCAGGTACATACTGGAAAAAAATATTTTCCTTCACATGCATGTATTATTACATATGACAGACTTCTTCCTATCTCTTCAAAATACAGAGCTCCAGTGTCACATTAAAGCTAAACCGGTCCAATGGGCAGCTGACGGCAGAAGCGGCAGAACCACTCTGCACCTTCCTCCAAGAGTTGTCATATTAGCACCAGCAGTTACCCTTGGACAGCTGGTTTTCTTTCCTGGGTGGGATTGTTTTTTCTTCCCTCATTAACCCATTGTTTTTTCTAATCCATTTACCCCCGAATGTGGTTCAACCACAAGATTAGATACATGACACTTCAGTTGAAGCATGAGCAGAAAATAAACATGACAGAAGCATCTTTTCACACTTCCCATTTTACTGTAACATACCATTTCTTTAAACCTGTTTAGAAAACACTGACAATTTAAAGATCTTGCCTTGGCAGTCTTGTTCTATGTCCACAGAGGAGAAACAAAATGAACTGAGAAAAGAATGAAATGACACACATACAAAACTGGAAGGGAAAACACTCTATGAAATTTTTGTCCAGTGGACATCAGGTATGTTTTATTTTTTAATGTAAGAATTTAAGGTGGTGGGGAGCCCAATGAACTTTTAATCAAGCAAGATAGTACGAGCTATTTAAACGAACTGACTTTCTTTCTCTTGCCTCAGGGTTGGTTTTTAGGTTGCTCTGAATTTGAGGAGGGGTAAGGTTTTCTGACTTCCAGAAAAAAAAACATTGTGTAGTTACTTCATAGTAACTAAAATACTCATTTAGCAAACTGTAAGCACCTTGATGGTTTTGAGCCATAATAATACAGCAACCTTCAAAATCAGTAACTCATATTTCTTTTCATACTAAGTTGCTGTTTTGCTTGTTTAACACAAATTGTATTTCAGGATTAAGAAATAAAAGCAGTATCTGCAGACTGTTCTCCTTTTACAAATTTCTGTTCTAAATTAAACTGAGACTAGTACAAATTAAAAGTAGACAGAAAATATTTTAATCACAAGATAAAGCCAATAAATGGAACTTTACCTGTTTCTCTTTAAAAATAATTAGCAAGTGAAAATAGAAAGTTAACAAAAACTCTCCCAAAACTGGCATTTATGAGAAACCAAAACTAGAAATGGAGAAGCACCAAACACATTACAAGGGCATGAAAACAGCAGGAGAAGAGAAAGTGACTGCTGAATAATCTGGTGACGATGAAAAATCCATCCTCGTGTGCAAAGTGATTATTATTCTTGGAGTCAATTTTAAAAACAACCATGTGATGGTCCCAAGTTTCTTAAATATATCTTAATCTCGTGACATACAGCACTTCTCTTACTGCACCGGAAGGCACCTTGTTTTGGAGATACTATTACTGTATTATGAGAAACAGAGTTTCATTCTGTTACATTACCATATGTCAAAATCCCATGGGCCTCAGCAAGTATTATGAAACTATCAAGTTTTTCTTGTTAAGCCATCCATGGGCTTTTAAGAATCTTAAGAATTTTAAGGGTGAAGACTTTGGCATTTGCCTCTCCAGTCATGAACTCTCGCTGCCTCAAAATACTTGCCCTCGTTTCACTTCAGGGACAGAACATATCCTGGAGTGGGGAGGCCATGAAAATCAGAGGATGTCTTACGGTGGAACCTTCAGTGAGAGGCAGTGATGGAATCAACTCTCCTGCACTACACTAGCACACAGTATTACCTGCTCTAACATATCCCTTCCCAAAGTACTTGTGCTTCCAATAACTACCGTTCGCACAGAATTTTCCTGGGGAAAGCAAGGAAAGCATTGCTCACAAGAGGGGAGAAACAAACCATGGCCCATCTCTAACCCCCTTCTTCTCCCTTTCCTCACCAATGGAGTGAGTAAGACAAGCCCACACAGCCAACTGCAGCTCTGGGTAGAGGATGACAAATGATGAGGCAGAAGGAAGAAACCACAGTGTAAAGCAAGACAGAGAACACACAGAAAGAAAAGAAAAAAGCGCAAAAGCAAAGCAAGCCCCAAACCAAAAGCAAACAAAGAAAAAAAACCCCCAACACAACACTAGCACTGCAGACACTAGCAATTTTAATACTTTTTTTTTCTTCTTTATCGTGTCCATGGAGAATCTTATTACTATATTATTGAGTATTAGTTCTTAGTAGCCTTTAAAGTCAGTCAACTGTCCCATACTGGAAATTCTGATTAAGAGTGGAAATCTATCAAAACACATAGCTGTTTATAAACATCTTTTCAACACCATAAAAGTTGTAAGTGTTAATAACAATAACGAAAAAAATGGTTTAAAGCAAAACCTAGTTTCATTATGAACTTTCCCCAATCCCAAACTTTAAACTTGTCATGGACTGATACAGTTCACAAGAACTTTCATTCAAAGTCAATCCTACAATTTAAAACATGTTTAAATTTCCACCAGGAATTATTCAAATGTGATACAGAAAAAAAAGTCACAGCAGAGTATGTCAGAAACAGCATTTAAATAACTCTCTTAATTAAAAAAAAAGTAGTATAATTCTTTGAACACATTTATCCTACTTTCTTATATTTTAATTGTCTTCAGCCTGAAAAGAAGTTAAAAATTTCAGGTCCTAGTTAGATACTTACCATGATACCACCATTTTGTTTTCTTTGGATTCTTGTTACATGTTCTTACATAAAATGAGTTATCTGGAGGTCGCCTCTGCAACAGAAGAAAAGACCTACAAATAATCAAACAATCCTCATATTGTAATACATGAGCTATTTAATAAGCTTATGAAAGGTTACCATGTGAATGCAGTGAAAATGAGGTAACAGGCAGGACTAGACCTTTTTTGTCAAGAAAAATCTCTTAAAGATCGAGGTAACAAATTCTTACTGGAGATACTCCAAGAAAAAAAATTAGTAAAAAATATCAAACAGTTTGGTGATAAACAGGGGGAGAAAAAAAATGAAAAAAAAAGAAAAAAACCCAACAAGCAAACAAAAGAAACCAACCCACAAGAAACAGCTGTTGTTCAAAAACCCCCCCAAAATTAAATTCCTTTGCAGTTTGGAAACTAATTCCGATGCATTACATCCAATTCCCATTCTAAGGCTCAGCTTAGAGTGGGTGAAAAAATGAATTTAAGTATCTATATCTGATCAATACTTCACATTCTTCAGTTTTCTTCATAATTGTCATCATTATACAAAACTTATACGATAGAATACAATACAAAGCCATTTTGGGGTGGTTTTTTGACTACATATATGACTAGGACTGATCAGGATGCAAAATAAATAGGCATGTTTGGATAGCACATATGGACAAGCTCTGACCACATCTAACTTCCACAGAGAGCCCTCTGCGAAAGAAATGGTCAAAAGTGAAAGGGCAATCTCTTTACAAAAAGGTCTAAGGTATTAGTGCCAAAAAGCAGCTTAGCACCATTTACTTCCCTGAAATGAAAATTACCAAGTTCATTGAAATTGCACAGATGCAAAGTCTTAGAAACATCTCCACTAAAGACATTTCACAAGTCATTCCGCACTGCCTTTAGAGAAGGATAATTTTACAAAGAATTGTCCTAAAGCATGATTGAACTTCACAGTTAGTACAACTGGAAGGGTTCCATCCCATACTCTTTTCCAATAATGATATATAAGCAGGTTGCCATGAAAACAGTGGCAAAGTACTTACTGCACTGTTTATTTTGCAGTTCTAGCTTAGTATTTTCTCAGTAGTAGAAATGTAGATACAGTAGTTTTGCCAATTTTAGAATTTGAGAAATGAAAATTTCACTTTGTAAAGTAGAAAACTACTAACTTTCACTTATTCTACTTCAATAGTGCTAAAAAAGCCCATACCTTTTCTTTGCAGCTGGAAAGCATGCTAATAATGCTAAGACAAACAGATTGCACTGAGAGGGCTGGAGACCAGTCTTCCGTTAGAATGGATAAACAGATATGACCATTGCTATAAACATGAGGATGAACAGGGATATTGTCTCCAGTAAACATGACCTAAAAAAAAGAACAAAAATAACCAACTTATAGTCCACATTTTTAATAAAACTATATTGGTTTGGGGAAAAAAATACAATCTTATTTAAGCAGCAGGTGTGCCATTTTCACTTACACTAAATAACACACTTTACCACGTTGGGTTAATTCAATTTCGGAAACTATTAAGTGAAATGTAAAATAAACAATGGAAGCCTAAATAGCTAGTGAGGTTGGAGTTAAATAAATGGTTAAATATAGGGGATTTTCTATTAATATTTATACAGCAGAGAAAAATGCAAAAGTAACAATGTAAAGACAGCGCAATATTTTGCAGCCTCAGTCTTCCATGCCCTACGGAATATAGCTGTCTAGCCAAAACACTGGACTTTAATGATTTTATAAGCCACAATACACCAAGAAGCACAACAAGATTCACAAATGAGTATTTCTAGAATCCTGGACATAACAGAAATTAAGTTCTGGACAACTCATCCAGGTTCCAGCACGAAGAATAAAATTAAAATGCATCAATCTTATTAACTATAAATAAAGGACTTGTGAAACCGAAGTATGTTACCAAATAGGAAATATTTTTAGAACATTACTTCAAATGGAAAAACTTTTATTTGACACAGGTGAATATGGAAAAAAAGCATTTAGAACCCTAACTCCTCTCTATTAAAAGATACTATCACAGTCAAAAAAAGGCTAGAAAAGCAATTTTGACAACTACTGGTCTTACATCAATTTTTTGTCAAACACATCGTTGGTTCAGGACAGATGGAAAGAGTGTAGAAGTGAAATCTTCAGATCAGTATTATACTCCTGAACTCCTTTTCCAACTCCTTTTATGCAATAAAAACAGAAATCTCTACCACTCATAACTATAGTACCCAGCAGTTTCTTATGTGTTCCTTAAGCTATATAGGTATGCATACAAATACGTAAACATGTACACAACACACCCACCTCATCACTGATGACAAGAAGCAACACCATCATATAGGAAACTGAAATTAGAGGCTTAATTTATCTGCAAAATGGCAAAGAGGTTTCTAAGGCATAAGAGAAACTGGATGCAGAATGATCTTTCATAGGTCTTTAAACTGGTATTGCTTAAGCATTGAAGGGCTTACCTTCATAATCCTGTAATGTATTTCACTTGTAACTAATATCCTACTTTTACATGAAAACCTGAACTAGGCAGACTAGGTAAGTAAAAGCATGCACACTATGACAGACAACATACATTCAAAGGCAGAAAACAACCACATGATTAAAGCAGCAGAAGTGAAAACTGTCAATTCACAGTAAGTAGATTTGCAGGAGAGGTAATTATGACCAAGAAGTTTGTAGTACAGAATGACCCTACTGCACAGCAGTGTTTGAAAATCTGAAATTCTAGCCATCTAAAACAATCAAGTTTCCAGTACTTAAATTTTTAATTGTTTTTTGTGATAAAAATCAGTGTAGATGTATGGATCTAATTTGCTTCTTAACAATAAATAGCACAGAGCCACACACACAGGTTGGGTAATGAAGACAAACAACTTGGAACCAAATTAAACTGGCTACTCTCTTGTGGATCACCTATAAGCTGTACCTTGTAAACCTGATGAGGCGCAGAAGTACAGACGGCCAGTTTGTTTTTTAAAAGACTGAAAGTCAGCATCCTAGTGTTTATCATGGTACCTAAAAATATGTTAATTTTTATGGCTTAAGTGTCTCTCACAGCTCTATGCTTCAGTTTTAACACCAACGAGAGAAGTTGCAGAGATCACTTCTAGAACTCTGTGCTGAAACAGTCAGGACAAGAACTAGGGCACCCTTGCTTTTCTCCTTCCTTTTTCAGAAAAGCAGGGGTGACAGCTGACCACTACTCTTATCAGCCATATTTTGAAACATTTCCCTCAGGTAATGGAGGAGTGGATGTACACAGCACATTCTGCTGTCTCTAACTGCTGCTGTCCCTTCAGTTCTCTAGGTTGTCATGAAAGCAACAGTAGCTCATAGCTCAGTTACAACACCATTTGCAGGCCTCTCAAACATGTCATATATCTATGAGAATCCCTACTAGAAGCACAGTATTTCTTTAGCTCTATTAACAATGGCAGCAGAGAAGATGCAAAAGTCTTAAAAATCAACCAGAAAAAAATATGTTGAAAGTAAGAAGGGATGAAGCAGCAGTTTATTGTTTACTTGGCTCATACATCACAGTAAAGAGGATCTTCCTACTTTACCCTCTGTTTCATATGACATGAATATCAAACCAAAGAAGCCTCCAGTTTACACTACTTTCAGCTGTCCAAGCAGACATCAGAGCCCTATCTTTCACTGGAGAATCATTTTTAAAGAAAAGGCATCTGCACAATGTGTTTAATACAAATTAAAGTAAGTGAAGCTCACATTAGGCTATGTGGATGATACAACACTCAGCACATGTCATACAGCTGTAACCTGAAGGGAGCAATAAGAGAGAAAGAAGGCAGCAGTTACCTGAGGCGAATCAAAAGGATACCGACTACTAAACTTAAATAAAAGCTGAAATTTCTCCCCTTCATAGAGTGTTCCTGGAGCACCTTCCATGTCTACAATCCACCTAAGGAACAGGGGAAAGAGCTGTTAGCACTTGGACTGACAAATTAATACTTTTACTCCTGGATCACAGGACTCATCAAATCAAATATCAATCACAGCCAGGCCGTCTAACTTCTCTTCTAACACTGTAACCATCTTGAAAAGTGGGCAATACATCAAGCCTGTATTTGAAAGAAAAAAGCTTGGTGTTCTGCATACAGGCACTGACACAGTGATGCAATTATGTAATTACACAAAAATGTAATTATGACTTGAACTACACACAGACCTGTCAGTTCCCAAGAAATGGCTGGTAATGTGAGACAACGAAGCTGAAACAAAAAAACCTGCTTGAAAACTTAACAGGTTTGGAAGGAAACAAACTAGTACACATTCTCTTTTGTGTTGTTTTACTTTTCTGTCAAGGAAAACATCAGTACAGTTTATTAAAATGTAATCTGTATCCAAGGGGAAAGGGCAAAGCTCATCTTGTACTTACATCTGTCAAAAACTCAGAAATTAAATGGTATCTGGCAGGTAATGGAACCAAAACTGGAAAAGTTAATAGTGTAAAACTTAAAAGGTCCCAGCAAACACAAACAAAACCAAAAAAAGGATAATTTGAATCTGTAATGAAGATAACACCTCAACATATCTGTAGTCTTTTTCCTCTGCTTCTGCTCCTTCCACCACAATAACATTAAAGTAACTGACAGGTGGAGTTGCTGAGGAAGAGGGTGGCAGTGTTGTATCGGGGGGTTTTACTGTTGTTTGGTTTGTGTTGTGGTTTTTTTAATACACCTAAAACCAGATGCTTTGCATATTGTTCAACACATACAGCAACACTCTGCTATCTAACTTCTACAATTTTAGAGTTCTACTGTTGACCACTTAATACCATCCTTTGCAGCCTCACTTTCCCATTTTTGGTTTTTCACCTTTGATTTGAGTTTTACAAATCTAAGCAACACAATAAGTTAAAGAGACAACAAAAAATACTCAGATAAGGTTTACATCAACTCAAGGAAGGCCACTGAGATTTTCCAGAACAGCAGTGTACTCAGAAAAGTCGGTATCTCCAGCTGGCAGCTCTGATGATCCTATTCCCAACCACTCCATCCTCCTGTCATATATACTCTCTCTCTGTACTTAAGCCATGCACGTTTTTTATTCTCCCCGCTATCGCTCTTTGGGGGTTTTTTTGCTGGTTGTGTTCTTGTTGTTTGTTTTGGTTTTTGGCTTTTTTGAGAAAAACTGCATACTTAATGACCTGCTAGCTCTCACACCCTTCAAGAGGAATGCATCTTCAACAGTAGCACACTGATGGCTGTACAGTGAAGGCTGATGAAGTATGTTTCGTATTTTAACTTTGTGAAGATGCCTTCGATTTAATCTATCTGCACTCCAGACCACTTCTCTTCTTATGTCTTCTGCCTTTACATTTATACACACAGTGCACCAACATTCTTTAGATTTATTGGTTCTTGTGATCCAGAACTTCCACTTTCAAGTTTTTAAAATAGTTTACTAAGTAAAAAATAACTTTGCCTGGACGTTGCTCCTTTTATGGTCAAGGAATCACTAGAACCCATATTTCCTGTGTGCTTTTCAGTTCAGCCTTCTCAAACTTATAATCCCTGTATATTTAAAATAAAAGACTGCTCAACGTTTTAAATGACCCAGTTACATCATGGGATCCAACTATTTTAATCAATATCTTTAAAACCCAAGCAAGTATTGCCACACACATTTTTAACGCAACCAGTTCAAACTGTTAACTTGACTAACAATCTCAAAACATGCTGCCTGATGCCAAAAACCCTCAAAGAGAAAAAAAATATCATTTTACTTGTGACAGGAAGCTTCTAAAACAGTGACAATTTCAAAATCCAGCATGACAGTAAAGAGGATGGTTTTATGTGCAAGGTATTGAAAGATATAAAAGTTGTACGGGGCAGAAATTATAATGGGGTAGTACTCTGGAAACAGAGATATCCTTTTCAATCTGCTCTAAACTTTGATTTAATATTATTTCTTCATTTAATATTTTTGAAATAAGTGAATACTACTTGCAATATTAGATTGACTTGTTTTTGCAGAAAACTGGAAACTGCTATTTCAATTTGTTTTAGTCATATTCATCTGCATGAAGTATCACAAAGGCCAGCATCATTTAAAAAGCAGTGAGGGTTTAATTCGGTATATACGAGGCTCAGAAAAGCCTCACATAACATGGTCTGAGTGCTACCACCCAAAATGCAGATGTGAAAATATCAGAATTCAGCTCCATGTTTAAGCTGCTCCATCAATCAATAACATAGTCCAGAACAGATAGGCTGAGATCGTACTCTCATCGATGTTTACATGTGCTCAATTTTTAGCATTTCTCTAAAATTAAATTAAGAAAATTATGAGAAAAAAAAAGTCAATACAGTCTGAATCTTTTGAATTCCAGTCAATTAAAAAATAGATTAATACCAAGAACAACCCCTGTCCATTTCAACACACAGAATATTTTACCATATTTCTCTTCCTGTTTCATGAATCACCAAAAAAGCCAAGGCAGGGAAAAAAGTCCAAACAAGTATACCCAGACAACTTTGCTTTTTAAGAAGGTTTCTCCACTTGCTTTAGAGAAAGAAGGTAATGGAAATTAACAGCTATGACATATATTCTATTCAAATATCACAGAACTCTAAAACAGCTACTCCATTATTTCAGTAAATCTAGAAGGGTTTCAGAGGTTAGTAGCTACGAAAGATTGTTATATTATTTTATTCTAAAATATGCAGAAGCTTTTACAAATTGACAGTTTGTTAGACAGTAAAATGCCTGATAAATATTTAATAAATTCACTATCCCATTCCTGAAAGCGTCCAACACATTACTGCAATACACTTATTAAGAAGAACAATGTTTCATTGCCTAGACTAAAAGCCAAAATTCACAATGTTACTTGGAGTAAGTGGTGGAAGTGTGAAGGGAACTTCTCATTACTTAGTCTTTTCAGCATGATAACAGAAATAAAACAGTATATATACTTACTGTGTAATTGAATTTTGTACACTCTTTTCATCTAGAGTCATTCCCGGAGGTGGATCATTTTGAAATGCCAATAGCTCTTTTTGTAATCGTTTCTATAAAGAAATTGTACGGAATATTTGAAATACTAAATAAAGTTCAACAATAACCCGCACACTTAAGTCAATTTCTTAAATTTTTGAAAGGTAAATGGAGTTTTATCTGACAATTTAAAAACAAAGTGAAATTGAAAGGTGAGAGAAAAGGATGACTCCTCTCCTAGAAATTTAACTGAAAAGACACAGGCAAAATAAGTTACAGGCTTTGAACTTACTTTTTGGATGAAATGCAATGGCACTTACATTTGCAACACTGCAAAGGGAAGAGCTGTTGTGTTACAAGCTACATGGAGGTATAAATGATTTTGTCACATTACAAAGACATCTATGAGAGCTCTACCCCTAGCACCGAACATTTCATATTTACACAACAACATCAGACTTACAATTAAATCTACAAGACTTTAACAGCACAACTTCCTCCTCTAAGTAATCTAAGACACTTCCATTTGGCATCTGTGCAAGCCTTTGCCTTGTTCTAAGTCATCCCAGAGGACAGAACAGAAAACTAAACCACAGCTATTTGGATTGCACAACACAAACTAAAAACTTTATACTAACTGCATCTTAGAACCTGCAGAGTCACAGCACTTATTAAAGTGTTATCCCAGCAGCTCAGGTAATTCTTGCCTATTTTGACAGAGATAAATTGGTAATTGCAACCAGCTGTTTCTATAACACCTACCAGAACTCTTTCTTACAATCTATTGAGCAAGGGAAATGCAACCTCTGTGAAGCGCTGTCATTGGCACTGCTCTCAGAGTCTATTTTCTCCATATAAACAGTTACACAATGTGTTTTGTCATTTCCAAGCCATCTAGATGACAAAAAGTTCAAGGCTTTCTCATTTCTACTGTCCTTTTTCCTGCCAACAATTTTTAGGTTTATCAGCTACAAGTTCACTTCAACCAGACTACTGGTCAAAATGATCTTATACTCCAAGGGAATAAAAATACATGGTTTGGGGATTTAGTATCTCGTTTCCATTCAGTATCCAATTTTTTAGAATACAGGTTTACCATACACTTGTAGCTGTTTTCCAATGCTTAGTAGAACTATAAAAAAATCCCCAGGGGAAAACAAAGTGTTGATTTGTCAACACAGAAATGATTCAGTCCCTCATCAAATATCTTTGAAATCGAACTACAATAAATTCAACCACACAACTCAAAAAGAAAAGGCCCTTATACATCCACAATTTCCATTCTGAAAATATTGAAATAACTTTCTGAATCTATCAAGTAGCCCTGAAAACTTCCTTGGGCTTCTATATTCAAAGTTCCTGCCTTGCACCAAGATATAATATAAACAAACTGAAAACCCAATCCTAGCATTTTCATAAGCCATATACATTGCTCACACATTGAAAAACAGGTTAGAATCCTAGTGTTCCCCCCTTCTTTCTACCCAGATTAAGAAAACACTAATAGTGTTTCCAACACCACTATTATGAAATAAAATGCAAAGGAGCAAAGTTACAAAACCATTTTATAAATCCTTAATTTGAACGGCAGTGATGTTTTGAAGTCAATTCTCTTTCTGGCACTCTCCCAGATCACCATCCAATAAACTTCAATGGCAGTCAACCTGTGTATGCTTTGTCATGTAGAGAAATATTTTAAAAGTTCAGAAATGAGAACCTTATATGACAATGGAAATTCAAACTCCCCTAAAGAAGAGATTTGGAAACACTGGTCAAAAAATAGCAAAGAACATGTGTATATAAGAAGAGCAAATAATTCAGTAGATCCATTTACTTACACATGTAGACAAACTATACAACTTTGTCTTCATAAAAAGGAGCCTAAAACCCATTTTAGAATTTAATTAAAATCAGCAACATTAAACTATCAGTGTCTGTAATTTGAAGAGAGAAAATTTTGTCTGTTTTGTATCCTAAAAAAATTTCAAATTACCAACACTTAAAATATTATCTCATTTCAAGTTTGCACCTTTGGCCCTTTCTCCAGGAACCATCTTTGCAGTCTAACACAGACTCAGTCATTCTTTTTTCCATCTCACTAGTGCAAAAATATCCTCTGTTTCACAAGTTTTTGGTTCTCACATACTATGTTTATGGTCCTCTCTAAAACAATGCCAGTACCAAAAGGAAAAAATAATTAAAATGTATACTTGAACAACAGAGCACCACTGAAGTGCTCTGTTCCCTCTGATCCTAAAACATTTGCTGACACTGGCATGAGGGCCTGTCCATTCAGCATAAATAATGCATACAGGCAACATACTGCTTCTCATCATCTGCAATTCAAAACAAAATTCAAAAAACGTATCCCAGAGAAATAGCAGGAGATACTATTCACACTTCGGGTCAACAGTGTCACATCAAACAAATCATATTTTTAAAGACAAAAAAGAAGTTATTATTTTCCTGTTAGCCAATTCAAACAAGTACCAACGTAAGCCAGAAAAGGAAAGTCAAAGAAGGTATAACCTCTCCCACCCATAAAAAATCCTGGACAACTGAAAAAAACTGATGAGGAGAAGGCTATGGTACTCAACAGCTTTTTTTTTGCCTCAGTCTTCAATGGCAACCTCTCTTCCCGCACCACTCAAGTGGATGGACAGCAGGAGGGAATGAAGCCCCTCCCACTGCAAGTAAAGGTCAGGTTCATGACCACTTGAGGAAGTTGAACATAAACACGTCTCTGGGACCCAATGAGCTGCATTCCAGAGTCCTGAGGGGAATTGGTGGATTTAGTTGCCAAACCACTCTTCTTATTTGAAAAGTCACAGAAGCCAGGTGAAGTCCCAGCTGACTGGAAAAAGTGTAAAAAGGAGGACGCTGAGACCAGTCAGCCTCACCCCTGTGCCTGGGAAGTTCATGGGACACATCCTCCAAGAAGGTGTACCAAGGCACATGCAGGACAGGGAAGTGATTCAGGACAGCCATCACGGCTTCACCAAGGCCAAGTCCTGCCTGACCAACCTAGTGACCTTCTACAATGGAGTGACTACATCAGTGGACAAGGGAAGGGCTACAGATGTCATTTATGTGGACTTCTGGTAAGTCTTTGGCATGGTACCCCAAAACATCCTTCTCTGTAAGTTGGAGAGAGATGGATTTGATGGGTGGACTGTTCAATGGATAAGGAATTGGTTGGACAGTCACATCCAGGGGGGTTGGAATGAGATGATCTTTACAGTCCATTCAAATCCAAACCATTCTATAATGAGTTCCATCTGACCTCTATTTGCAGCTCTCAGTGGAAATATCAATAAAAGAAAAAAAAAGCTATGCTGAAAAGAGCATGTTCAGTAGAAAATGAATGTGCAATCTATTAAGTTACAGAAACTCAATAACCCAGAAAAGCAAGACTGTAATGCAAATATATTTATCACATTGAATTAAGGGAATCCACAAAAAACCCTGACTATGATTATCTATTAAGCATAGGAAACTCCAGCACAATTCTGATTAATGGTAAGTTCCTAGACACAGCTCCACACTGGAAGGGATGTAGAGGTGAAGAAACATTCACCTCTTCTGGATTTGTTCTTGATTCAGAGCAATGTCCCAAACAACACCAAGTTTCAGCAAAAGACATTATTTCCTTCTGCCTTCCTGTAACCACTCTAACCCTATGTCTGCCTAAAGAACCTGTACTCCATTATCTCCATTATACTACACCTTGACAGATTTTATGCATGTCAGCACTGCTCCCTCCCAAATAAAGAGGCTCTCACCCTAGAATTGCAGACAATCAGGACAGAAGAGCAACAACTGCTATTAGAAATGGCAGAGAACTTCTTCATTTTTCTTAGCTCCAGCTATACTGACTATCTGGATAACTTGCCTTGATATTAAAGAACAAAAGAAGTATCTTGTAATAAATTCCTGGCTTTCTCCAGTCCTCAGTGACATGAATTAGTCAAAGTGTTAAACAGTTCAAGTGGAAAAAATGCTTTTGAAGATTTTCTAAGTATTAGTCTTGCCACTACAGATAGAAGTAAGGCAGTCCATACCCAAAGATAGTTACTTCTATTGGACCAACTGACACAGATTTAATATGTGATTTAAGCCCATTATTTGTTGGGTTTTTTTTTTTCCCAGCTGGAATAATAAAATATACTCTATATTTCAAAACACTCTACTATTCCATTAACTACACCATACAAGTTAATCATTCCTAACCTGAAGAACATAGCTGGGTATCTTTAACAGGCTTTCACCACATATTTTCAAAATTTGGGGTTTTTTTCGATCAAACACCAACTCAATTATTTCTGTACAGAATAACAAAGAGCTGCCTATAAACCTTTTCCAGAACATGAGAATACTCTGCAGCAACCGGAACAAAATTGTAGAGGGCACAAATGGCCTACTAACCAGAATTCATTCAAACAGTGAAAAAAATGTTTTAAGAGAGAGACTAAGTAATATTTAGAAAATAATCTTTAAATCAACTTCTCTGGTCAATGCATTCCAGTGTTTCACTACCCATGGTATAAAACGTTTCTTTTGTATCTTATTGAAATACCTCATGTTCCAATTTGTATCTATTGCCCTTTGTCTTCCCATTGCGGCTCTGTGTTCCCTTTATATCCTCCTATTATGCTGTTGTTGTAGGCATCAGCAAGATCTCTAATTTGCCTTCTCTTCTTCTTATGGCAGCAGAAACCCAGTCTCCTTGGAGGTCACGCAGTTCAGCCCCAGCCACCCTGCCTGTCATCTGCTGGACGCACCTCAGTACCCCACGGTCTGTCCTGTTCTGCGGCTCCCCAAACACAGCGCTCCAGATGTACTCTCAAGTACCAGAGAGAGGGGAAGAACCACTTTCCTCGAGCTGCTGGCTCCATGCTTGCACAGACAGTCCAATATGCAGCTAGAGAGATTCAGAAAACTTGAAGGTATTTTCCACAGATAATATGAAGGACTATTTTTTTCTTCCTCTCTTTCATACAATAATTTGTCTCCTGTTGTGTCTCATTAATACAGAAACTGGATTATCAGGAGACTGATCTAGATCAAAAAACAAAAGCTCTTAAATGAAGCCCTTAAAGACTAGATTCATGCAGTTTAATTAGGAAACAGAGTTAATCGTTACCACAGTAATACAGAAAACATCTAAAGTTTAAATTCAAAAACTTGAAATTAATTTCTCTTCAGTGTTGAATAGTATTTGCTGACCAAAAAGGTTACAAACTACATTAATCTTCTTACAGCAACACAGTCTAAACACACACTCTTAGCTTCAAGATTCGAATGTACTTCAAAAAAACATGACTCTGGTATATCAAGCCCATACACAATAGTTACAAAAGTAACACTGCAACTGCAAGTTCCTCAAATTGAGCATTTGAAAAGGAACAGCTTCAGCAGTGGAAAAGCCTCTCTTATATTTGACAGCCATGAGTACAGAATTATTATTTTTGTTTTCACAAACATTCTAGAAAATTAGCAACAATATACATAGCAACAATATACAAATTTAGGACTTCAAGATACATCTCCATCTTCCTAACGTAAGGAAGTTACGTTAAAAGCCTTTAACATCTTTTCACATCACTTTATCTCTTGCTTTTATAACTGGAAGAATTTTCTTTACAGTAAGAGATCTAGGTAGACTGAATAAATTATTGTCTAATTGTGTTTCTGACCTTTCTCTTAGGCTTCATGGACACAAAAGAGTTCCTTTATTTCAACTTGCATCTCACCTTTCCCAATCTCAACTAAATACTTTCAAGCCAATGCAGACTGCCCTCAAAATACCCTTTGGTAGGTTCACTCTGTTAGACAGAACCAAACACCCCCGTTCAATCAGACACCCAGTCTAAACAACCAACTACAGCTTTGATAACTTGTCAAGTGGTCTTTTATGATTTCAGAAAAAACAGAGTCCACATGATTGATGCCACATTTTTCTTGTGTGCTTATTCAAATGTCACACTAACACATGCGGAAAATTTTTGCTGTCAAAATACAGCTACTGCTCCTCTTTCACAACAGCTACAGCCCAATAAGAGCAGAAAATCATGTTAATTCAAATGTGATTTTTTTTCCTAAATCCATTTGGCTAATTGTCTTTGCTAATTGTCTATTGTGTGCTATAGGTATCAGAGACTATTTGGTCCAGCGATTTCCAGAAGTCAAACTTTCACATGACAGTAGAACAACAAAAATAGTATTTATCATCTGGAAACTCACTCAAAAGAATTGTCAAAAATCTCAGATTCAGTTGCTTAAACACTTTAAAAAAGAAAACCAACCCACATAGCTACATTTTACTGACTGACGTAATATCCAGTGTCTACAAGATATTGAACCTGTCCTTTTTGTTTGGCATGATTTGTCATCAATTTAAGTATTTATGTCATCTACTCTTTGCTTTGCTTTCCTTTCCTATTTACAGGCTAATCCCTTTCCTCATCTTTCTAATGATTTATAAAAACATCTTTAAATGCTTTTCAAATACATCAATTTAAAACAATGAATTGTGAGTAGATTTCACTCGCATATGCTTGTCCCTTTACCAGCAATTACTTAGTTTCACTTTTCTGTTCTGTACAAAGCCTCCTCAGTCTTTATGTCACTGAACAAGTCCTCATGTTGCCATATTGACTTTTACTGTTATTCCTATTTTTTCCATATTGAGACAGCTTGATACCACACATTACTATTTTTTTCTAAAAACCAGTAGCCCTTCAACACTCCAGCTATATTAAGACATGCATAACTTAAGTCAATACCACAACTGCTTTTGGCTTTTTCCTTACCGTGAATCAGGAATACCATTTTTTAATCACAGAGTCAAGTTGCTTTCAGCCTCTCAACCAGTTCCTTGAAGTCAAAATACAAGCTAGTGCAGCTATTCATGCCTAGAATAACCCCCAAACAGATGTCTTCCATACTTTGATATGCTCTTGGGAGCTGTGCTTGCTTTACTGTCCTTCTGACATCACAAGGCACTCTTCTCAATGCTTCTGCCAATCCATCATAAGATTTCATATAGAAGCACCTTTCCTGCTTGTCCACTTTCTATTGAAAGGGACTGAAAGAAAACAGGCTGCAGACTTATAGGGGAATACATGAAGGATGTAAAGGCAATCTAACTTTGATTTTTTTCTTATTTTTGAGAGAGAATCCTATGCTTAAACATTTTTTAATACAACTTAAACCAGACCTAAAATGTATCAAATTGATAAAAACATTCACTATCTAGAGGGAACTAGAACAGCAGAGTAAGAATATCAGAAACCCAAGACTGGTTAACAGCACAGTCCTTCAACTAAAGTAACAATCACCTGCAAAAGGCAAAGAGGAGTGATGTAACTAGTAGTTTATAGAAGTATTTTCAAAAAGGTGGAAGTGTTTGAAACCAAGATTACTTATTCACTTATCTTGACAAGAAAGGGTGAATCAGGGATGAAATCAAAGAACACAGCTTAACACTGATCCAAGCACCACTTCCAAAAGAAGTTTATTCAAGTTCTTGAAACATGACTGACATAGCAACGGTTTGTATCCTGTTAATTCTGTCAAACAGTATTTGTGCAACTCCTTCAATTATCCTCCACAGATTTTCTAAGGTATCAAACTCATAAGACTTCTCAAAGCATATGGAAAAAAGAACACAAAATTAACTGGTGCCAGTGGAGTAAAATTCCTGACAGCTCCCTAGACAGCTCACAACCACCTCTATCGTTTCTATCCTAACAGACAGCACGCACTGTCTGTCATAGCTCCAGTTAAATATATGTCTGAAGCCAACAGCTTCCAGCAAAAATACACACTCTTCTTTCTCCAAACTGGCACTCATCTTACTTGGTCACCTCTGGAACTGGGGAGGTAACATCTCAAATGCCACAGCTGAATTCTCACTTGTGTTGATTCCTAGTGAATCACATAAAGAAGCAGATAGAGCAAAAGCATGTAAAAAGATGCAACATGTGAAAAGGGAGAGAGGGCAGCAATATAGGACAGGAATTTAGAGGTTTTCAATTAGAGTATCTCAGAATCAACCCTAGAAATGGGTAGTTTGGTCACTGTGTACCACTGAGCTGCATGTTATAGCACATAAATGCTTTTTAACAGATAAAAAATTATTTCACTGGTCGTGTCCCTGTTAAGTTACCTCAGGTGTCAATAACCTATATTCCTAAAGCATATATGGCATCACCACCATCACATTGCCAGGGATCTTTTTTCTGATTCTACCACAAACAAGGGACACCCATGGACAGACAGGACAACAGACTTTAACCACAATCCCTCACAATGAAGTAATGCAAAGATATTTTCTTTACCCACCATGAAAACTTACCTAGCTCTTGTAGGCATGTGAAAATTACCTTTCTCAATGCCTTTAAAAAGGAGTATCACAATATCAGTAGTCTATTTTCAGTTCTAAGCCCATTGTCAGAACTCTTACAACAGCTTTGCCCCTCCCTTGGAAAAGTGGAGCACAGAGAGTTAAAGTTTAACAGGGCTATGGGCAAACAAAAACACGTGTACAGTGACGTTAGGGGGGTCACTACCAAGTACTACTCATGTACATAGAGCTGAGAGCACCTAGGCCAACCAGTGAGTGTTGCTTCAGGTAACGTTTTATTCTCCGTAACTGGAGCAGGCAAAGCGTACATACAGTGGTGTATTGGCTCTGTTGATTAGCAGTAAAATATTAACACCTTAATCCATTCAAGTCTGAATGTATGCCCATACTCCTGGCTTATTATCTCCTATGAGTTGAAATTACAAACTCTGAAAAGGTAAATGATACAAAGAAAATAAAACTGCAATTCTTGAATACTTCACTTTTTGGTGTTTCAAGAAATGCAGCATGAAATGTGCAGTGTCTTAAATCAGCATTATCTTAAAAGAGTAAACTAAATGATGAGCTATCTTAGTCAAATACTTTACCTACAAACAACCTATTTAAGTAATTTTTCTTTTTATAGAGAAATACAGTAAGAAGGAGAAAAGCTGAATTGATTAAACCCAAAGCAGATTCACCAAAAGACATGATGTATTAAGGCAAGTGATAAGAATTTGGTAGAAGAGAGCTAGGGGAAAGGCAAAAATATCAGTAGAGCAGAAACCTACAAGCAGAGCAAAAAGTGGAAAATGGGCAAACAGCTTCCTTTCACTTCTGCTGGAGGAAATGTTCCATTGCCACACCTTATTTCACCATTAAAACAAGACGTGATGGGCAATTTAACTGAAATGTGGAGGCCTTTTCACCTGAACTGATAGGAACTCAACTAGCCATGTCCAAAAAGGCAGTATCATGATGATATAAAGAAACAAAGATGGAACACAACTTCACAGACTAGGAAGCATGCGGGACCGAAACATCTGCACTTGAATTGTTACAAACCTTTTACTTCTACACATTCAAATTCCCTTTCTTTGTTGCAAGAAACTACAAATGCAAGAAAGGAACAGTCTTCCAAGGCCGAGCCTTCCTGGACACTGTAGACCCAAATCTTAATCTGGCTCAGAGATCAAAGAGGAAGAAAATTAACTCATAAATAGTTAGAAGTTAAACATTAATCTCACAGGGGCTCCACTCTTCTATTTTATATTGGTAAAGCTGCTGCACCCTAAGGAGAACAAGTATTTCTTCCGTAACCACCAAAACTCTCTTCCACATCCAAAAATTTAAATGTACCCAAACTCTGTTAGCACCAAAACACTGTCAGTAATATGATAAAGTCCTGGCAAAGAATTTGCATTTTGCTTATGAGCTACAGCCTGTCACCTCCTCCCCCATTCAAGTTATAAAATGTTTCACAAAAAACATCCTGTTTCAGAGAAGCTTTTACATGCAGGAGACAGTCACTGTACAGAGACAAACAGCAATCTTGTCCCAGAACAGGGGGAGCTGATAACAGGCTGTAACGACA
This sequence comes from Edolisoma coerulescens, assembly GCA_013397115.1. Lineage (NCBI taxonomy): Eukaryota > Metazoa > Chordata > Aves > Passeriformes > Campephagidae > Edolisoma > Edolisoma coerulescens. The sequence continues at coordinate 427,514 of VWZW01005609.1, forward strand.
GTGTTGTACAACACCACCATGTTGATTCATAAGCAAAGCTGTTGCTTGACTGCTAGTACAAGCTACTAGCCTAAGAGCATAAGACCACTAACAACACTATTTTCAGTATTTCAGTTTCTTCCATTCACAGGTTTCTTACTAAAAAGTGCCTCAAATCCAGAATATGAAGTTCTAAACACTGGGTAGATAGTTATGCTTTTCAAACTAAACTACTCTACAGAAAAAAAAAAACCCAACACATTTTAAACAGTTTAAGTATTCCTGGAACCCACTGCACATTACTCTCTAATTAGAAACCTAACTGAAAATACCAAAAAGCTCTCAAACAGAAGAGAAACAACATAAAGATTAACAACGGTGACATTTAAGAAAAAGTTACCTGCTACACTCCATCTCACTACTTAAGAAATCTAGAGAATGACAGTTCCTTCAAATAAAAACCCCTATATTTCCCAGTCAACCAGGTCATTCAAGAAAGTCCCTGCAGATTGTATCGCATAATTCGGGTGAAATCATTTGCTCCAGACTCTCAAACACACAAACCATTCAGATACTTGATTATCACAGTCCTGCATGAATTTTTCCTATCAAAGTTCTTCTAAGCTTTAATCAAGGCCCAGAGGAAGAAACATAGATAATTGTCTGGATGTGGTCAATTAAAGCTTCAGCAAGATGCATAACAGAACAGCTCCACAAAATACTCTATCCATTAAAAAGTAATACTGGGATTTTAGCTCAAAGAATTGTTTTTCAGTTTTATCTATTTTTGGCTGAATAGCAGGTTTTCAATCTATACTGAGAATGCAGAAGCAGATTAGTCTCCTCCTCATTTCCAATAAAACATGTTAACATCTGGCAACCCAGTTCTAATGTTATTTCCTCAGACCAATCCAGACTTCAAGATCTGAATGTCAGGCATTTTGCACATTTCTCTCGTTTTAAAGGAACCAAATGGCAATGCATGAATCTTTTACCAAGCTACTTACAATACGTTTCCACCACTCATCTTTTGTTCTTCAGAGCATTTAAAAATTTTAAAAATCCAGTTATGGATTGAGGGTGGTGGGAGGAAGGATTGTTGATTTCTCAGTTACATAACAGAATATTATCTTCATATGCTCCAAGATATTCTAAAATATTTGACTGAAAGGTCAAAGCAACAGTCCTCTTTAAAAGGGAATAATATGCTCGACTTGAACTCACTAAGAGACAAGATCAACCTGAAATCATAACTACAGTATAATTAAAGATAAATCACAATAACTATATACACACAAGGGAAACATTCTGTGCTTCACAGTCTGAAAAGCTTTTTGCCAGATAATCAAATTTTTTACAATGAACCTGTCATTTGAAAGCAAATTAAGTGGAATCCACTAATACAGAATAAGAGGAAACTGACAGCGAGTCATCTGCTCAGTAAATGGAGTCTTTAAATGTACCGACGCCCAGCACAGTAATAAAAGTCAACCACAGATAATTTTATCTTTCAAGGAAAAGAGTCTGACACTACTCAAACTGCTTCAGTTAAAGAAATGAATTTAAGACAATAGTGAAGGCTAGCACAATGAGGGCAACCATATGTTTACCAGGGAATTTCTCATCCTCATAAAAACATTCCAAAGGTTGGCAACCAAGATAAAGTGTTGTACTCTGACAAAAAGCATTTTGGAGAGAAAAGAGGTAAAATATTTGAAGTAGCAAACAGTAACAAGATTTAAATACTCATCCAATACATATCCCTAAATATGACAGGGGGAGAGTTTCTAACTTAAGAGGGGACAAGGAAACTGAATGGATTTAGGTTTCTTATTACTGGCTACCAATTCCTAATGAAGAAGAAATAAATAAATCAATGTGAACAAGTAGCATCGAATTCTATGAGGCATTTTTTTCCAGCAGACTTTCAGGGACAATATTTGCTATGCTCTAGTAAACTATTATTGTCATTTATTGATATATATACAGATTCTCTTCTTGAGGCTGATTAAGCACTACTTTTAATTAGGTTGAATTTAAAAAGATGACAAACAACTTTGTATTTGTAATCACCCAAGGAGAAACAATTATTTTTTAGTACTGTGTATGAAAGGATGAATAGCTAGTATCCTCAATGAGATCATTAATTAGCAAAAAGGAGGTGTCTCACAACGCCTGACTTACCACCACTAACTTCTGTCCTTTCTTTACTAATACTTTAATATTGCTCTTAGGAAGGCAAATTACATGGTTCCCTCCCTTCTTTCCCTGCCATCCCTGATTGATATTTGTTTTTCATGCCAGTAATTAAGGTCACCTGAGGAAAAACAAGCAAACAAAAAAAAAAAACAAACTGCAAAGGCTTGCACAGATTCCAGAATACATTTTTGAACAAAGCAAACTAAAAAAAACCTGAACAACTGCAAAGGCTCGAACAGATTCCAGAATACCTTTTGAAAGCCCTCTACTATCAAAAGCAGGCAGAAGACATGTTACCTGACCTTCATCAATCACAAAAGGTTGCTTACTGGCTCTTTTTATTTAGAACATTTAACCTACTTATTTTCATTTGCTTCTAATAAATGAAGTTGTAATAGGTTCCAGCAAATAGATAATACCATCTCCTCCTCCCTTCAAAAGACAGAAACGATACATCCAGCTGACAGTTCTGTCACAGTCTCTCACTACTTCAAAGCCATGCAAGATGCACAAAATTTCTGGCTCCAAGTACTGAGCCTAAGACCCTCGTCATCCTCTTCCCCTCTGCCCTAGTGGAAATTTTAGCCTGTAATCTGCTTGAAAGCTCATCTCTCAGTCGTAAACCAAGTCTGTGTGAGAGACATGATCTGAAGGCATTTATATTTGTTGCACACAGCCACAACTATGTGTAAATTCAATGGGAATTGTGCCTTCTCTCTTTCACATTAATAGGGGTAATTTAATCTCAACCTCTGGGCGTAGTTGCCAGTATGGCCTACACCTGTATAATATATAGTGAGGATCCTTTAGTCTAAAAGTCTTAGCTCGGTAGAATTGGAGCAAACAATTAAAGAAAGTACTTGATCCCCGAGTTTCGCACATTGTTTGAGCTAAGCTGCTTTAGCTTATTAATTACAAACTCACAGAGCCTTCCAAGGCAGCAGCTTAACAAGACAACATTCCCTGGCTCTTGCAAATGCATTGTGTTCTATTTTTCTCCTCTCAGAACTTTAACAGCTAGGCCTAAACATAAGATACAATAAAACTCTGAGCAAAAAATAATTGCAATCAACCAGAATAACTCTTCTTTACAACAAATACCCATCTATTTCATTTTCCTGATTGAAATCACACACATATTCGCAAGATACCAATGTTCAATGTGACAGGTTGAAAGCATCCATAGCTTTTTACATTTAAGCTGTATAGTTGGTCTATATATAAGGAAGAGCTGCTGATAATGCCCAGGGACACTGGTTTCAATAAGCTTTTCTACTGCTGCTTTCTTTCTCAGAATTGAATTCTTCCATCCTAACTCAAAAATTCTGCAGCTGCTGCACAGCAAAGTATTTCCCAAAATTTTATTTACACAAGCAGATACAAAAATAAGCAAATGAGACTCCTTAGGGCCTAAAGCCATTATTTCATTTGTCTTTACTGAATAAAAACTATAAATTTTAAACTTTCGTTTATATTCAAGAAAAAACTTTATTAAAAAACCCCAAGATTAAACTAACTCATCTTGATAAAATTACTAAAAATTTTGTATTTATCTTGTTTTACTGTAGCGTGGTTGTTATGCCAAAGCTAATATAGCACACATCAGTACAGACTGATTACCAAAAGTTATGTAAAGGACTAACAATCTCTTAGTGGACAGAATAAATTATTTTTCTTCTCTACTCATCCTGGTTTCAATTATGATACCCGCATTTCTCAGTTAAATAATTACTGAAATTTTTATCTTCAATAGTATTTCACCAATGGAACTACTAAATACTTCATGTTGTTATTAACTACCAATAATTTCATTATGCTTATATCCCAGAATTGGTTGTATGGCTACAGTACCCACTCATTTTCTTTTTTTCCTTTTTGAAACAACACAAATAGCATCCCATACAGTGGCATTTAACAGTACAGAACCAATGTGCATTACCATCCAAGTTCCAACTGACTGAAAGCTTTCCTCACTTAAAGTTGGGGTTTTGGCTTTTTTTGGAACACGTAATAAAAATAGTTTAATACTTTTTCCTGGACAAAGCTTTTAAATAAGAAAAAAATTATTGCCAAATCATTAAACAAAAACACTGCCAGTATTGAGCAAAGATTGAGCAATAAGTAATTGTTCTAAGAACAGCTGCAAACAGAACTTCCACTAACACTAGAAGCACAGGTAAAGAATAGAAGGAAGTGTAACCAAGAGTGTATGTATTTTTTTCTGGAGATTTCAGTGGCCTGTAAATATTTTCTTCATCCCCTACCCCACTGGCTGAAAACATTGGGGTGAAACTTGTGGGAAGTTTTCGTATTGCTACTAGCTTGCATTCTGTGATACAAGTTGCTTGGGATCTCAGACTGGACAAGAATTCTGCATTGTCATCTCACACAGTTATTTCATTAAACAGCTGCTTAAACACACATTTTGAAAAAAAAAAAAATTCTATTGATGGAACAAGATTTTTCAAGTAGCACTTTATTTTGGTGTGTGCATGCAATTTGATGGTGGCCCACCACAGCAGTTTTCAAGGGGTGACACAGAAGCACAGTGAAAGCTAACATTCTACACTCTTTACTAAAGTGTTTGTGTCATTAATTACATTAGCTCTGTATTCAAACAGATTTAAATACCTACATGTACAAGTCTAATGTGCCTAACTTTACAGAATATATGAGAAGTTATCCTGATGATAAAAAACCCTAAAACCATTCCTCTAAATGTTTTCACAATTTCACAAATAAATCCAGGGTTTGTAGTAACCTGGTATTAAAACTAAAAGGAGGTGAAAGGTAAATCGTAGTAATTAAGATGTCAGTATTATCAACAAAGTCAGTCTTTCAAGTTTATGATGCAAATAGTTCATATCTGCACATTGAGGGAAAAGCAATGACATATTTTCAACCGAACTTTCCTGGCTCTATTTTTTACCAGCTCTTCTATTCATAATGCAAGTCCTGTGCTTCCAGCTGTTCTGAGAACAACTGTTTACTATTTCTTTAGCATTTGCCTTTAAAGGCTTCAGATTACTAAAGATGCTATATCAAAATTTTCTAGATCAAATCCATTCTATTCCCTTGTTTGACATTACTTACACCTTTTCTGAATATTTCTATGGTTTTTTTTCCGGGAGAAAGTTGCACAAGCTTGGGCTTTTTCTGGGAAAATTCTAGAAAATAAGGGCTCTTTCTTTAAAGGCTCGTCTGGGGGTTTGTTAGCTTTTTTAAAGAAAAAATATTATTTACCTAAAGTTATGCAAACTGAGTTTAAACCAGTCCAGCAGTGGCAAATTAGCAACAACACTGTGGTTAGAAAACAAAACACAAAAGCTCATCAACACTGGCTTCTATTATTGTAGAAAAAAAAGGTTACAGAAAACTACCATTAGAGACTGTCCATACAGACAAAAATCACAGTTAAGTTTAATGATACACACAAAGACTCAAACTCACAAGTTTTACAAGTTACTGTGCATCCACCGAACTGCAGTAACTATTCAGGTCAATGCTCAGAGCCATTAGCAAAAAGAGGCAATTTGTTACAAGTTCCAAGACTTCTCTAGTAGACTGACTAAGAACAGGTTAATCAGAGAACTCTCACAACTTAATCAGAGACTTTTCAGTGGATCTGTAAAAATAAAATGTAATTAACCTAGGGTGTGATATACTGTTGTATAAAATACAGCAGTTTAAGAAGTAACTAGGATTCACTTTGTGCACCAATGTGTCTTTTTTATCAATAATATAAATAACATGGTCATAATAGTAGAGTGTCAGACCACTGGTATAGTCAGAGATGGCAATGAGTTGCACAAACATTTCAGGTAAACACTGGGTATTTAAAAACACTATACTTAATCAGGAAAACGACATCTCTTTTTTGTGTCAGGCAACTTAGATATTAGAAGAAAGCACTAATTATAATAAATTAAATTATTCTGAACCAAAAAACCACTTAAAATTATACATACCAGTTTCCTTTGTAAAACATTTTTTCACACTGAACATATAAATGTTAATTGATAGAAGAATTCAGAGCCTTGAAATCTTGCTCATCTGGGAGCATGTCTAAGATAAACTTAATAATTTTACTGTTCACTTACTGAATTTTCATTTAAGCTTCCTGTTTACAACTCCTTTCCAATATGCTAAGCTACATTATTAAATTAGTAGCTTACTAAACATAGGAGAGTAATTAAAGCATTATGCAATTAGGAACATATAGACAAAAAACTTTCATAAATGTCCTTGAATCTCTTATCAAAAGACAAAAGAACATCATGTAAGAAAACAAAAAGCGTCATCTTACAGCTGTGATTTCTAAAATGAAAGCAATTACACCATGAGACTTACCATGGCTGTAATTTCAGGAAGCGAGTACTAACCTCCACACATCTTACGTTGAGGCAACATTTGTCACTCACGTATCCTAAACAACCTCATTTAATGTGTAACCATTTTTTCCCCTTCACAGAGGGAGCAACAGGAATTAGGGTGAGGCACGCTGCAGAAGGTCATTTACTAGGCCAGAGACAGCGACACAGCACGGCTTTACCAAGTCACTTTACAGAGTGCCTCCTTCCCGGTTCACAGCTGTCATTTCCCTGCTTTTCACACAGTTTTAGAAAAGATACTTCTTAATAAATCATAGCTTCTATTTTGCAGTTGAGCTTGTAAAAGTCTGCACATTAGAAGAAAAGCATTGCAAAAACACATTTGCCAGACAGAGCTAATAACACCAAGGCAGATCAGACTACCTGCCTAAGCTACTACTAAAGAAGAACATTCTGTACAGTATGTTCAACTTCTTGATCTCGTTTCATTTCAGTAACTCTGAAAGACACACCATGGGGGGGTTATGCTTCTAAACTTCGGAGAATAATTTTTATCCCATAAAGTTCAATGCTTTGACATTTTAACTCTTTTTGGCTATGTTAAATCCAGGTTATTAGGACAATTAAACTAATTTCATTCATTTTGTACACTCTTTCTGTGCTGTTCTACTACTAGTGACAAAAAATGTAAGCTATACTGGACCAAAATGAGAGAAGAGAGGAGATCTAGATGATCCTAATATAAAACCAAAATGGAAAACTGCAAATATCCAAGGAAAAGCAGAGAAGTTGCTGGTTAAATAAGGAAAGAGAGGGGCCACTGCCACAAAACCTAGAGATCTTTTCTCCTGCCCCAGTCATAATAAAAGCACCACCCACTCAGAGCAGCACACAGTGAAAGTGATCCATTCTACCAGAGCAATTTCTGCAGTCCCTATTTAAGAACCCCTTCGGAGTAGGTATGAATGAATAATTCAGCTGGAAATACCTGTCAGGCAGCAGGATGTTCCATGCTACTGCACCTACAGCAACGCCATCCGGCCGAGAAAGCCAGACGTTACCCGTCCACAGAGCTGACACCACACCGCAACCTCATTTTACGGAGAGAAAGAGAACCCCACGGGCAACACGCGGCCTGTCCCAGCCCCCCGTGCGGGGGAATTGCCCCCCGTGCCGTAAGCCCAGGAACTCGGAGCTGTTGGTCACGGTCCCCACGATGCCACCGGGAGGGTCTCTCTGAGCGCCCACCCCGCACGGTGCCATACATTCCCACGGCGCCCAGCGCAGCTGCGGCCCCCTCAGGTCCCGGGGGGGCAGGGATCCCTTCGCTCTTCCCTCGCCTGCCCAGGGAGCGGCGGCATCGCTGCCAGACGCCTCCCTGAGGCGCCTCTTCCCCTGCGCCCCGGGCCCGGTGCCTCCCCCCGCAGCCGCCCCGCCCGCCGCCGTCGGAGTCCCGGCCGCGCCCCTCGCACCCCTGAGGGTCTCACCTCCATCCGGCGCCGGACCAGCCCTTCCCTGCCGCCACCTGCCCTCCCCGGCCCCGCTACCGGGAGCTTAACGCCCTCAACCTCTGCCCGGGCGGTTCCCCCCTCCGCGCCGCTCTTCGCACCGCACCAC